>BMAO01008318.1:0-51108 GCA_019973975.1 Trichonephila clavata | reverse complement strand
TTTGTTTTATTAACTTGTCGTAGTCTCCCACTACCCCTTTGCATATTATCTATGTTAGGATATGTAGTATTCATAATTAAAGACTACTCAAATAATAAATCACTTATTTATTATTTCTTTAAGACAGAAATCTACAATTAATAATCAACTTTAAGAACAATAAATTATCATGGAGTATTATCAGAATTCAATTATGGACGACGGAATACTAACTGATATCACGAGGGGAAATAACACGTACAATCAAACTACATATTTAAATCTAAGCCACAAAAGTTACAGGCCTGAAATCTTCTTCAGAAGGAACCTGGAACGAGTAGAATTTATGACGTGGCTATAATCTAGGATATCTTCAATAACTTCTGATCCGCCTTAAGGAACTTTTTCAATAATCTTCAAATTTCACTTCATTAAGCTAGACGGTTAAAAACACCTTCTTGGACAACCACGTAGTTTACTTTTTAATCCCAAACACGGAGTTCTACTCTATCAAACCGCTTAGTCATCCTCTTTTTCTTCATTTCATTTCTCCCTTTTATATCTCTTTCGAACTCGCTAAACACGAAACTATCTTATTTACATAAGTCACACTTCCAGCTCTCAGTGGGGATTGGTCAAAATAAATACAATTTAAAAGTTTATAAGAGAAGGTTAGTGAAACGCGTAAGCACCCGTCACAACCCCCCTCCGAGAAAAAAAGCGTGACTTATTGACGGTCTAAACGACCTGCAAGAATTCGCTTAATTTACCTAACATCTGAAAACACTGAACCTGCACAAATTTTAACTACTCTAGAATGCCTGAACTTGTAAAAAGTTAACTCACGAACTTTATAACGCCTGAAAATACTGAACTTGTAGAAAGTTTTAACTCACGAACTTTAGAATGCCTGAAAACACTGAATTAGCAGAAAATTTTAACTCTCTAAGTTAGAAACTTTAATTAAACTAGCACACAGAAATGACTACTCAAAAGGGTACTCCACTCTAATTTATTTATCTTGTACAATATATCCCTACAGTGCATCCCATTCGGGCGAAGATCAGGGGAAAACCTTTCAAGGAAAAAACCCTGATCATGCACTTTACTTAAGTGCTAATAAATAAAAAAAATTTACACAGTATCTTCATACGACATCAAACTTTCATCACATCACTATGTTCAGGACTGCTGCCCTGAAAGGAAACCTTGTCAATTTTTTCTAAAACATGACATTAAATGCACAGAACTTTTATACAACTTCCTTATTGACATAAAATATGGCATACATTATATTATATATATATATATAGTTTAGTAACAAAATAACCCTTATCTGGTTTCATTTTCAAAAATTCCCAATCAATCGCGCTGCGCTGTTAATGTTTTTTGTTAGTATTCCTAATTACGCCGCGCCCAGAAACCAGACATTACTTATACATCTTAATAATTACACACAAAATATATACATTTTACATAGAATATATTACAACAAACAATACAAGTAATCTCACATATAAAGCCACGTCTTTAATGTGTAGTAAAACAATTGCAATTCAACAAATGTTTTTCCACAATTTGGAAAAAAAATTAATACAAAAGTCTTTTCAACCGATATGAAAATGCACACAACTCAGTGACACTTTTGTACGTTAACTTTACAAAAAAAATTAGACTAGCCCACATGGAAAATACTCCGAACTGTCTGTCAGAGGAAAAATAAACAAATTAGAATTATACAACCTGACTAGTCTTTAGATCCAATCTGCATAGGCTTTGTCTCCCACCATGGCTTCTGTGCTGGATGACCTTGTCCTAGGGTTGTCCACTCTGCGCTCCAACTTTCTGGGTCTCCTCTTCCATCGAGTCCGTTGAAGTTGATATGCTCCTGCTGAGGCGTTGTTTTCTTCTGTGAGAACTGGAACTTGGCTGTTGTCCACTCGACGTCGGCTCCGAAGATTGTATGGACAGCTCCTTTCCTGATGAGGTCTGTTATACTTGAATCTGTGGGATGGTCCTGGAACTGCTCTTTCAGAACTATTTCTCTTCCACCTTTCTATAACGCTTCCTGGAGGGACGAGAGGACATTGACGAGGAAATCTTTCTTTTCTCACGATCTGCTTGGGCCTCTGGTCTCTTCTTCCGTACATTGTCAATCCATGAGTCAGGCCTTCCTCTTTTCTCTCTCTCAGCACATACAGGTCTCTTTTTCCTGAAATTATACGCGCCATCCCCCGAAGAAACAGTAGATTCCGTCCGTCCACGTTTTTTTCTCAACCTCTACTCCATCGCGTCTATTCGCAACTATATCTCTACTACCATTTACATTTCCTGATTTCGATCCTTTACGACCACCCCTATCATTCTCCGATTGCACCAATGACGACTGCGCATCATCTGACCTGATTGATGTCACTGCACCATGATTACTACTAGTGTTACTTTCCGACTCGGCAACACTGTCTTCTCTTTGATGGTAAATTCTCACCTGGTCCACATTAACCGTTATTCTTTTACCAAATTTTAATATTACTAAATTATTATTATTTTTTACACTCAGAACTTTATATGGGCCTTCAAACTTTGGCATAAATTTACCTACTATTTTTTTACATTTTGAACTTAACGGGTGAGTTTGAACTAATACTAGATCACCAACTTTCACATTATTTTCACGCCTCTTTTTATTATAATATTTCGCCCACTTCTCTTGCTGGCGCTTTGTATGAACTCTAGCTTCCTCAAACAACCTTTCTATGTTCCCACAAACTAAATCTGATCCATCAGTTACCATAACTAATTTCTGAAAAGGAGTGATTAAATTTCGACCTAAAAATAATTCCGCCGGTGTTTTACCCGTTGTCTCATGTACTGCTGTCCTAATTGCATAACCGAACTCTTGCAGAAATTGATCCCAGTTAGTGTGATTATCCGCGACAAAACTCGAAATCATTTTTAAAAGAGTGCGATTGACTCGTTCTGTTTGATTAGCTTGTGGACGATATACCACAGTTTTAACGTGTTTTATGTGCAATCTGCGACACACTTGCTCGAAAACTTCGGATATCATTTGGGGACCGTTGTCGGTGACTAATTTTACAGGAGCTCCATAACGCGCAATATAATTCTCAAAAAATGCATTGGCAATTGCTTTAGCCGAAGCTTTCCTTAAGGGAACTATTTCAACCCATTTAGAAAAATTATCGGTAATTACTAAAATAAATCTATAGCGTTCTGGACTAGTTGCAGGGTATGGGCCTAACAAATCTAAAGACACGATTTCATTCGGAAAATTCGTTATTATGGGAATTAATTGACCAGCTGGTAATCCGTTTTTATAATTGACTTTTTGGCATTGGTCGCAGGTTGCTACATATTTATAAATGTATTTCCTCATGTACGGAAAATAACACGCGTCCTTTAATTTCAAGTAGGTTTTTTTTTTGCCTAGATGACCTGCCATAGGCGAGTCATGAAATTCTCGCATAACATCTTTACGTAATGTTTTAGGTATAAATACCCTTAATTCACCTAGTGTGGTTGTATACTTTGCATAATATAGCAAACCGTCAACGATTTTAAAGTCATTGGACCAATTTCTGCAGATCGATTCATTAACAGAACTATCGTCCGGATTTTCCAAAAACTTCATAATATGCCCTAGCTCCGGGTCATTTCTCTGTTCCCCTCTTAACTGTTCTCTAGAAGATAATACTAACGATCTAATCACCGCACAAGACACTTTTGGTTCCTCATTACTTTCTAACGGGTTTCTAGCGAACATAACAGCCACTTTTTCCGTTTTCGAATCCGGAATGACCAACGATTTTTTAACAAAATCAAAAGTAATCCCTGCATGTGACATAAAATCCACACCTATGATGCATGGATCTTTCATCTCAGCAATCACATGAAATTTCCATAACTGCGAAAATTCTCTTATTTTAATTTTCAACTAAACTGTGCCTAAATTTCTGCACTGCGACCCTTGAGCTGTAACTACTTCAGCTAACGATTTTTTTAAAGGACAGAAAGAAAAATACGACCGGTACGTTTTTTCTGAAATAAATGACTTTTCCGCACCTGTATCCCAGAGCGCTTTTAAAAAAGTATCATTCAACAAAATCGGCACATACGGAAGTTCAACTGGTGATAATCTTAATGAATTAAGTCTAATTCTATTAGGAGGATTTGACTCAATACGATCTCTTTGAAAGTTTAATTTGGCATTTCTTTGCCTTTCGCTGTTGCAATCAACACGCCTCCAATTCTGTTTTGCTGAATCGTCATTAGGACCCTTCCTAACCACCATCCTACGGTTCTGATACCGGTCTGTTCTCTGATTTGACTGATTGTATCGATTTCCACCCTCGAATCCTTGATTTTGATAATTACGACGAGGAAAATTATTCGCACCCCTGCCTAGTCCTCTTTGATCATTTTGACTATTTCCGACCCCAGTATCTCTCCAATTTCTATTATTCCTTCTTTCCTCAGGATTCCTACTCACATCCCAACTTCGTCTAGCAAAATTATTACTCGAACCTTGATTTTCCCTGCAGTTATGACGTTCCTCATACCGGTCTACCAACTCTATCAATTGAGTTTTCGTTGTGGGGTTTCGAACTTCTAAATAATCCATTATTTGGGGTTCTAGTCGCATTACTATGTGATCAATCAACTTTATCTCATCATAATTTAATTCCAAGGTTTTATGTATTTTTAACATCTGAAAAATAAAGTCTGACGGGGCTTGACCTCTCCGTTGTTTTGACGAAAAAAACTGAGCTTCTAGCTCTGATTTATTCCGTATTACCGGAAAACTATCTGACAATTTCTTTTCAAGTGTTGCAAATGCAGTCGCTTCTTCATTTACACACTCGAAGCCGATAACATGGAACCAGTCTAACGCTCTCCCAACTAAATGACCTTTTAAATATGCACACGATAGATTCGCCGGTATTTCATAGTAAGCTATATTATCATCAATATTATTTAGAAACTCAAACACATTTTCTTTACCCGAAAATATAACTCCGGCAAAACTCTAAATCCTGCACCTGCTCTTAATTCCGGTATTTCGTTTGGGCGCCAGTGTCGTAGTCTCCCACTACCCCTTTGCATATTATCTATGTTAGGATGTGTAGTATTCATAATTAAAGACTACTCAAATAATAAATCACTTATTTATTATTTCTTTAAGACAGAAATCTACAATTAATAATCAACTTTAAGAACAATAAATTATCATGGAGTATTATCAGAATTCAATTATGGACGACGGAATACTAACTGATATCACGAGGGGAAATAACACGTACAATCAAACTACATATTTAAATCTAAGCCACAAAAGTTACAGACCTGAAATCTTCTTCAGAAGGAACCTGGAACGAGTAGAATTTATGACGTGGCTATAATCTAGGATATCTTCAATAACTTCTGATCCGCCTTAAGGAATCTTTTTCAATAATCTTCAAATTTCACTTCATTAAGCTAGACGGTTAAAAACACCTTCTTGGACAACTACGTAGTTTACTTTTTAATCCCAAACACGGAGTTCTACTCTATCAAACCGCTTAGTCATCCTCTTTTCTTCATTTCATTTCTCCCTTTTATATCTCTTTCGAACTCGCTAAACCCGAAACTATCTTATTTACATAAGTCACACTTCCAGCTCTCAGTGGGGATTGGTCAAAATAAATACAATTTAAAAGTTTACAAGAGAAGGTTAGTGAAACGCGTAAGCACCCGTCACAAACTTCTTCAGCTCTGGTGTATCTTTTACAGTATAAAGAGCTTTTCCAATTTTTTTTTTAAAAGACTATAACACAATTACGATTTCGAAACCGATTGTGTATCGCTTGCCTCAGAAAATAAAATATACTTTCCATATTTTTTAGCGCGCTTTTCACGTAGTGGAACAAAAGCGCTATTAGGACGCAAATTTCGTCTTTGTCTTCGTTCCATATTTTGTCGTACCTTTTTCTCAGTCAATAAGCAACCCATTGACCTCGGATTTTCGGCATTGGGTCGCATTTATGCCCTAGATGAGCCGAATCATATTTAAATTTTCCCATAGTTTTCCCGAATTTTCCTACAAATTTTCCTGAATTTCGCTAGTTTATAACAAAATTTTCTCAAATTTTACCTAGTAAATTTATTGTTTGCAAAAGTTTTTTTTAAAAAATCTACCTGCATTTTGGAGGAAATCTTTACAAAAATGAGGAAATCTTCACAAAAAAAGTTCAGAAAACAAGTTTAAAAGGCTCTGATTTTACTTAAAAATACAACATGTGAAAAACGCGCTAAAATTACTTGGCTATGCCAATGATTGATATCTTGTCTTCATATTAAAAAATAACCGAACCTGTCCACGATTGTGATTATATGACGCATTTTTTATTTTATTTTTTAGTAATGTCGCCCTTCGAAGCTGCGAGCAGGCTGTTGGTGATGGACCTCGTAGTTTTGAATCCCGATCAAATGACGAGGACAAAATCTAAGCCAGCACCTTACTCTCCAAATCCTCTACATCATGCCAACATGAAAATCTTGAGCCTTGATAGGTTTCAAGTGAATCAGCCCCTCTACACGGGTGGTCTTCAGTGGCACCAGGACTGGTACTTACCACTCGACATAGATAGCCACGAGTTCACGACGGGGGCCCAAAGCCTTACTGACATCAAGTACGTATTTAACCAATTGGGGCCAAACGACTTTGCAGGGGGGGGGGGCTAATATTCTCCATTACGCCACTGACCGAGTAATTTTTGTACATGTTTGAATTCGAGTAAGATGGCTGCTTGATGTGAAGGTAAGATATTTACAATGCTTCATTATAAATATTAAGCTAATTTTTTAAAATATTTATTTTTCTTGTTACGTATTAATTACTCATTTACTGTAAATAAGGTTATTTTTTGTGAAATATTAAATAACTTGCTAAACTTTTTTGTTTCGCATGTAGTACAATGGGATTTAGTTATAGGATCGGTTGTATTGTCAAATATTATTTTAGTTTGGTTTTAGTTTCAATTCAGTAGTTCTTAAGCTAAAATTATTAGTTCAAAAAATATTGTCTTGCACATATTTTACAAGTTTTTCTTTTTCCTTTCTTCATTTTAATATTTTTATCTGATTGAAATTGTTTCTAATTTTTATTTATCATCAAAGAAAATTTTAGGGCCCCGGAAATGGTTTAACAACGAAGGTGTGATGTTTGCATCAATGAAGCATGGGGAAAATCTATTAACAAAGTGCACCAGGTGGTTCAAAAAGGGTAAAATGTACAGTTGCCCTTTCACACAGTGTGTGAGGAATTACAATAACTACACCTTGGTGGGGGTTACCTTGACCACACCTCTAGCTTCTGTAGAATGAAACACACATCATAGAAACAAGTAGTTCATGCACAGGATTGATTTCGCTATCTGAAGAGCATGGATTAGCTTTAGAAATAAGATGATCTAAGTAGATGGAAGAAAGAAGGACATTTTGTTTGCATAATTACAAAGATCCCTGACTTGGTAAAATGACCCGTTTGAATGTACTCTTTAAACTTCTATGAGGATGAAGATAATGAGTCTTCTGCAAAACGTAGATTGCATTCCACTTGAGACACTCACTAGGCCAAATGATTGAAAATAAAAATCCCCGAAGCCGATACAGAACTGTAAATTTTTTGCTCAGCTTTAATCAGTGTACGCTGCACAAAGTTGTTTTTTAAATGGTTTGCATCATCATGAAATTATTTTGAAGCATTTCACATGCAAATTTAACTTTTATTTTTGTGAACCGTATTTGTATTATGTATAATGCATGACTTAAATTTATTATAAACTACGATATGCTTTCAGCTATTATGTATTTCATACCTCCCAGTGTTAATAATTTTTAAGAAATTTTAATGATATCTTTCTAAAGTACAGTGTTCTAATCAATATTAAAGAGCCTTTTGTAAAATAACAAGCTTTTAGTTTTATCTTGGGTTGATGAAAAATAACATATGAAATTTAATTACCAAACTAATTAGTTACATTACACTGTATTTTATTTTAACGACGTTGACATTCGGCTGGGATGTAATTTTTCAAAGTACTTATAAACGTTTTTAAAATTTAGAGTGATATTTATACATTGGGTGAGTGAGTGAATATTAACATCGCACTGTTCAGCTACTCGAGAGCTTTCGGCGACGGACCCCGTCATTTTTAACCATGGTCAAGTGACGAGGACGACACTTGAGCTGGGAACCCTCTCCTAACTACCACACCACACAAACAGGAGGGCATTTGAGCTCTCGGCAGATTTAACATGCATCGCTCCCCTACACGGTGGGTCTTCAGCGGTACTAGGGTTGAACTTATAACATGCTGGCCACAAGTCCGTTACCTTGACCATTAGACTTACACGGCCACTTTTATGTATCGGAATGTTAATGCAAGAACGCAGAGCAAATATTTTGAGAGGAATTATGAGATTTTTTGCGAAGGAAAGTATTTATAAAGATAAAGGAATTTTTGCTTGATATGATTTTTAACCTACGATATCAAGAGCTTTAAAATGTTGTTATTATTACCAACGCAACCTGTCTGACGATGTCAAGTCGAGGCCCACGAAATACATCTCGGCAAAGGGCTATATGTACGCATGTCGTTAGTCTCAGCTTTGAGCACCATGCAGAAGACTGTACTTTTCGGCTCGGTTCCATCCCAATTTTGAGGGAGAACACCCTATGGATTGTTAAGGGCCTCCAAACCTCCTTCCACCAACCTCACGAAAGGACTTGCAGCTTGACAGCTACTTAGACTAACCCCATGCTGCAAAGGCCCTATACATTTACCAACATCCATGCCTTATCCGGAATTCGAACCAACACCCTAAGGCACAGCAGTCAGCGTCGGTAACATCTCAACCAGATATAGGCTACAATTTTTTAAAATTATCTTAAAAGCTAATTTTTTAAAGTGAACACAAAACTTCTCAATATTATGAACGCTTATTTCTTCGTAAGAAAATAAATTTATTTTGAAAAATCTTAAATTGAAAATTAAACTTTCAAAAATACGAAGGGCTGATGCACGTAAGTCTGTCGAGACTCAGAGTCCTTGTGTTAGTGAGGTGTGGAAATTTGGAGAGAGGAGTAGAACTCGGATGTCACTTGACTGTGCCTCAAAATTACGAAGTCCCTAGTCAACTCCCCAAGTGTAGTTTCAAGTTGCGATTTTAACAATCAATCATTAAAAAATTACGAAAATAACAGAACTCATAATATTTAGTTTTAAAAAATATTCTATTTTTCTATATACGACTTTTTTCCCCAACAGTTTTTCCATATATATATATATATATATATATATATATATATATATATGTAAGGATAATTAAATTAGATCTAAAATTAACTCCCTAGTCCACTTCTAACTTTTATTTTCCCGTTACATCTTCAAGTATTACATTTATTACCCAGTTCGGGAACGGATTACACATGTCTTTAAAAGATCTCGCAGCTCCTACCATTAATTCTTATTACCTAGTACTTCAAATATACCTCTTCAATAAGGAATGTACTTGAACAGACCTATGGCTTCTGAAGAAGCCGCGGACTCTTGAGTTTTAACACGTGTCCACGTCTCTCTCTCTCTCTCTCTTACAAACAGATTACAAAATGATCTCATGGAATAAAGATGGTTAAAATCAAAAGTCTTGATATTCACTCGAACATCTGTGATTTGATCACGCAGATTTGTCAGAGAGATGTGTTGGTATTGGTATGGTGTAAATTATATTACTGAATGTGAAATGCAAAGGAGAAAAATTTGTGTATGAAATGAATAAGTTGCAAAAGTTACAGAGAGATTCAAAATGTTTTATGTGATGATTTGAAGTAAAAGTGAATATGGTAAAAAATTTACTACACTAATTTGTATGTGTTGTTGAAAATAATTATTATAATATAATGATAGATTTCTTTCTAGAGATGATTCCCCTTTTCGAATCGAGATAAATAAAAGAGCTCTTATATATATACTTATATTCTTTAGTCTTATATTCTTATACTCTTATATTCGTATAATACATGTAAAAGGATTATGGTCTAGTGTGTTGAATAGTGTATAAGTGTTATATAAACTGTTCTCATATTATTAATCATACCATTTTATTCATGTCTATGCTTTGATATTTTAACAGTGTATTTCAGCTATGTATATTTTTATGTAACAAAATTAAGTAGTATTTCGAAGGCGCCTGAGTATATTTTAATAGAAAATTCGTATCTTAATATTTGTATGTCATGTATTTTTTAAATTATATTATTGTTTAATATGATAAAAACTTCCACACATAAACTACACATAGGTAGACTATGTGCTAGCAATAACACAAATCTAATAATATGAACGATTTGGAGGAAATGTTAAGCTCTTTTCCTGGATGCAATATAAATTTGAAAACGCTAATGAACATTTATGTGTAAGGAATTTCATTTCATCAATTAATATTTTAAAAATGTTATTATTTTTTTATTGCTATAATTTCGTTTATTGTATTGTATTTTGATTTTATTATTCGTGTTACTTAATTCTATTTACTATGTGTAAAATGAATTTCTATATTATGTTGTGTACTGTTTTGTATATATTGAAAATTTACTATGTTTGTAAGAGAGAAAGACCACCATTACTCCAATTTTAAAATTGGGGGGGGGGAATGTAAGGATAACTAAATTAGATCTAAAATTAACTCCCTAGTCCACTTCTAATATTATTTTACCGTTACATCTTCAAGTATTAAATTTATTACCCAGTTCAGGAATAGATTACACATGTCTTTAAAAGATCTCGCCGCTCCTACCATTAATTTTTATTACCTAGTATTTCAAATATACCTCTTCAATAAGGAATGTACTTGAACAGACATATGGCTTCTGAAGAAGCCGCGGACTCTTGAGTATTAACACGTGTCTGCGTCTCTCTCTCTCTCTCTTACAAACAGATTACAAAATGATCTCATGGAATAAAGATGGTTAAAATCAAAAGTCTTGATATTCACTCGAAAAACACGACATATATATATATATATATATATATATATATATATATATATATATATATATATATATATATATATTATAAAAGTACCTCATTGGGAGAGTAATGTACACGTTTCTATATTCAGAAATATTGTTATTAGTTGTATACAACACAATAAATTTCGAATTTCAAAAAAAATCAGAAAAAATAAACGTTTCACTATATATTGCTTAATTCAAAAATACCCAATTAATTTTATATTAACAGTTATTTGAATAAAAAATTTATAAATAGTAAGGATTAAAATTCCATAGTTCATTAATAGTTTATTATTATAAATTTATCATTTTTTTCTAGATAGATATAGTTTCCTTCATAGTCTCTAATATTAGATAAAATTACTTATTCTCTTAGTTGTTGTTTTTTAAATCATATATAATTTTAGTGGCCCTAAGGTAATGATAGTATGTATACACTTTTTAGTTTTTTATTTCTATTACTTTCGTAATTTTGCTAAGTGCTACTATTCAGCCATTCCCGAGCTTTGAATTTGCGTTTGGATCCAGAATCTGGCAATAACATGTTTATTGTTCTCAGATTTAGCGCGGACTCTGCATTTTTGAATGCAATTTTAAGTAAGTTACCTTTTTCTTATAATGGATTTAGATTTTCTATCCATTATTTTCAATAGGTTTTTGCTCAGTATTATCAACAGAAAGAAGGAAGGTTGGCTGGCCACAAAACATGTTCAACCCCACTTTTATATAAATTATTTTATATACAAGCTGTCCTAAGTCAGCAATATTTATAATAATATAGCATCCATATTTTTATATTTAACTCCTATTATTTTTATTTTTTCACATATCCTTTCTAAAATCTATTGCCTGGTTATCTTGCAATTTAATTTTTTCAGTTTTGATTATTGTTTATTCATCTCTTTCTAGTAGAGAATTTGGACTATATATATAATAAAATATATTATATATATATATATATATATATATATATATATATATATATATATACATATATATGTAAATTTCAACGACAAAGTAACGACAACATAGAATTCAAAGCTTTTATTGCAAGAAGGGGTTTCCTTTTTACAACACTGGTGCAACGTGTTATAATGCTTTTTAACAGGCAAAAGAACCCCGACGATATTTAAATAGGGAAAGTCAGAAGGGATAACGAACAGGCAAATTCCCCAAAATCCATGATTTATACGTTTTTCCAGGACTCTACTGGTTCCGTGTCTCTAGACAGAGGCGATACCATGTCTATAGGGAAGGTTCAGTGTCTGGAAGGCAAAGGATGACGAAATATTGCATTCATTTTGCATCATATAAGTTTTATTTTAAAGGATACGAATACAAATATCTATTTTTATATTACATTCCCCTTTCTTTAAAAATTCCACTGGACCAGTTTAAAATAAAGTGTCACCCATTCGTTAGCTCTTCCGTTCACAAAATAACACACACACAATCAGAACTTTCTCTAGTATCTAGGTTAATATAAAAATTTTACACAATACAGAGTCCACAATACCTATGATATAAAATCATACAATTTTTTCGAGAGCATTGAGCATACAAAATATTATAACATTTTTTTCAATTATTCGCATTAATTAATGCAAGAATTTTACAAAACTAGTTTTCCCCCTTTTCTTAACTTCTGATTAGAAGCTCAATACAAAGAAAGAAGACTCTTGAGTTCATACAACCATGGTTGCAAAATTAGCTACGTTTCAGAACATCTCAATCTTGAAATGTTACCATTTCTTTAATATTAACACAAATTTAATCAACGCTATATGCAATACAGTACAATAAATTATAATCATATTTCAAAAACATACTATGTACACTTAT
The DNA here is from genome assembly GCA_019973975.1 of Trichonephila clavata. Classification (NCBI taxonomy): domain Eukaryota; kingdom Metazoa; phylum Arthropoda; class Arachnida; order Araneae; family Nephilidae; genus Trichonephila; species Trichonephila clavata. Next base: position 38,213 of record BMAO01008318.1, on the reverse strand, counting down.
TCATGATTTAACCTTAAATTTGCAGGTGCATGGTACTTTCGTAATTTGGAAAATGCACTTTTTCTGACTTATCTTTCGTATATGAGCATTTGTTTTATTTATTTCGTAATTGACATCAGAAATTTTTCTGAGAATTTTGTATGGGCCACTAAATGGTGCAGAAAGTTTCCTAGTACATTTGGATATTTAAACTCTTCATAAATAACAAAATCATTAAGATTAAACTCTACATCAACAAATCTAGCATCATAATGTATTTTATTTCTCTCATGATATAGTTTTGTTCTCTCCACTGCATTTTTCCAAGCTTTTTCAACTGGAGGATAAATATTTTCCTCTAAAGAATTTTGAAAGGATAGTGTGCCATACATTAAATATGCTGGTGGGAATTTAGTTACCAAGTGAGGTGTTAAGTTATGTTCTTGAGTGACTTCTTTTAAAAACTTGGGCCATGGGACCTTTGTAGAAGATTCATTAACTTTACATCTTAAACGTGTGACTATTGTCCGACCCAGCCTCTCAACCTTACCATTACACTCTGGTCTATGAGCTGTAGTTAATGACTGTTTAATTTTATTATGTTTAAGATATGTTTTCAAATGAGACAATGTGAAAGAAGCATTTCTATCACTTAGAATATTTTAGGTCTTTGAATCTGAAAAGTTTGGTGTTAGAAAACTATTGTACGTTTCTGCAGTAATTGATTTTGATGCAAATGTGCAGATATATCTAGTATATGATGATCAATAAGTAAAGTTAAATATTTTTTGATTGAATTGTAATAGTTCAGACCACCTACACTATCTATCGTAATTAAATAGAATGGCTCATCAACAGGAGGCGTGGCTTCTAAGAGACCAAATCTTTTTAATCGAGATTTTTTATTAACCTGATATGTGTGGCAATGTTTGATAAAATTACTAATGTGTCCTCAGTTATATTTAGCCAATAGTAAACTGGAGTGATTAAATTAATTGTCTTACGAATTCCTGGATGACCAAATTTTTCATAAGCACTTATAAGAAATTTGTACGTTAAAGAATGTGGGACTGAAATTTTAAAGTAAAATTTTCCTTACGGACACATAAGACACTATTAATTTCTATGAAATTCCCTGTTAAATTGTCCCTTTCTTGAGCCTCTTTTATTTCTTCCAACCGCAATAGATGAGACACGTGGTTTGTTGCAACACATTCACTTTTTGTGTTCTTCTCAGTTATATCTCTAGAGAGCATATCTGCTTCGAAGTTCGGGGTACCTTTTGTATATTTAATATGGTATTCAGACAAACTTAATTGTAAAAACCAGTGGAATAATCTTCCTTGTAAGTTTTTTACGTTTTTGAGCCAGACTAAGGCCGCATGGTCCGTATGTATGGTACATTTTTGTCCAAAAAGATAATGGTGAAATTTAATTAACGAGTCTACTATAGCAAGACACTCCAACTCCGTAATCCCATAATTTTTATCATAATCCCTTAAGAAACGTGAGTGGAATGCTACCGGGTGAAGATCACTAATGTTATCTGGTTGCTTCAAAACCACTCTATACCAGTTAAACTTGCATCAACATAAAAGTGACATTTACTTTTTGTTTTTAAAATTTTAAAAATGGGCTTACAAATCGAAGCTTGTTTTAAAAGTTTAAAAGATTCTTGGTATTCATTTGTCCACTTCCAAGTTATCTCTTTCTTTAGTAATTGGTTCAAGGGATGCCTAATCATAGCATATTTACCTAAAAACCTATGATGTACGTTTATAGAACCTAGAAACTTTTGCAAAGATTTTATATCAGTCGGTGGTTTTAAATTTTTAATTACCTCAATACTGTTGTTATCTGGAGTAACAATGCCATTAAAAATTTCGTATCCTAAAAACTAAATTTTAGTTTGCAAAAAAGAACACGTAGAGGATTTTAATTTAATATTTTTTAACCTTCAATTTGTAAAAATTTGTTTGATATGTCTAAGTTATCTGTATAATTTTCGGAAAATATTATGATGTCATCAAAATAATTTGCGGCCAATTTAATTTTATGTTTTGTGAGGATTCGGCGTATCGTTCTTTGAAAAATACTGGGAGCATTGCGCCAACCAAACGGTAATTATAGCCCTTCATATATAATCCACTCTTAGTAACAAAAGCTAGTTTCTCAGTATCGTCTGGATGTTTTGGTATGTGCCAGTAACCCAAAGCCATGCCTCATTTTGAAAATTAATTACTTTGAGCTAATCTATCTATCTGTGTTTCAATTAAAGGAAGGGGTTTGGCGTATGATTTAGTGATTTGGTTTAGTTTCCCAAAATCAATACACAACCAGCTTTTTTTAAATTCTCATCCTTTTTATACACAAGTGGGTGAGGAGCGCGACCTACTCTCGGCCCCACCTAAAGGTATGGGAGGAAGTGAAGGATGACTCGGCATAATACCTTTCAACTATTTATTCAACACACAAATTATCAACAAACACAATTCTAATATTCAAACTAGATGAGATGTTCCTAATAAGAGCAATAGAGAAATAAACCACGAGAGACGCGAATTATGAGAAGACTTCTGTTTTTTATTGATCCTCCTTTTAGGGGTTCAATTCCCTATTCTTAATATGTGAGTAACAGTTTAGCTATGGTGACCCATCGCCACTTTAATATCTTCAACTATTTAATGCCTGAAACGCACTATCAAATATACTAATACCTGATCGGTAGCTATCCCTCCTCATCGTCAGATTCTCTATATTTCAATCTCCATGTAACTCCGTCTATTTATCTAACTAGCTCGGAAACCTATACTATATGTAACAGACCTAATCTGCATATCATGGTTTCTTCATAAAAAAGGTTGGTTGTGATTGATTTCAATTCATAGACCAAAGATTTCCGAAGAGGATTAGTTGAAGGACGCGTATAGATCCGTCACAAATGTTATGGAGATGAACTTTTTTAATGATCCCTGCCTTTAATAATTCATTAATTTGACTATCAATTTCTTCCTGTTGATTTAGTGACTTTTTACAGGAGCATGCGTAATGATATTGGTAACTCTGATGTTTGTCTCACTCACTGTGATTCTATTCTCATAGTTCCAACATCATATTTGTCTTTAGCAAACACATCATCGTAATATTCCAAAAATTCATTTAATTCAAAATTCTTTCCCATGTCTTTTGTTTCCAACTTATCTTCGACTTCAATGTGTGCACTCATTATCAGAATCCATCTCGGATATATTCGAAAATTTCAGGCCAATGTTTTTATTTTTGCTCTTTCTTCTCATTCTGTTTTTTGCTACATTTATTTCATTTTTCTTTACATTTTCTTTCCTTTTTACCTCAGAAAAGTTTCCTTTTTTACCTTCTGCTCTATACTATACAAAGATATCTTCTTTAGCATTATTTTCACGATAGATATGCAAAGACAAAAAGCTGCATTCAAAACTGAAGAAGTTGTGTAATCAAGTTTCTCCTCTTCTGCACTACAACTTGTTTCACACAATCAATTACCAACTGAAATTCAATACAGATCTCTAATCCTAAGAGAGCATGAGGTAAATAGGTGTTTAGTATGAAAAACTGTACCGTATAAATATGTATATACACATGAGAGAATTGCAATATTAAATGGCAAAACAACTTTTAAATTTACATTAAAAACTTTTTAACCACATTAAAATTGTAAATTACATTTTTTTAATAAAAGTTGAATATATGTAAGAATTTATCTCAAAATCGGTGTAAAAGGAATGCTGATGTCTAACTAGCATATGATTATTCAAGTTAAGTTAAATCTTCATCACAAAATTAACAAAAGATTTTTTATTAAATGGTGCTTCATATAGAGGATTAATATTGACTGAAATATATCTCTTGAACTATAATTAATTAACTAAACTTAATTTATGAATTAATATTTGAAAAAACTGTGTTAACATCAAGTGTCATCCACTACAAGTTTGAGAAAATGTATTTGAACTTAAGTGGTCGAATGAAAAGTATTTTATTAATGATTGAAATTTGAAAAAGATATATAAATAAATACACATAAGAGAAGAGCATGAACTAATAGTAGGAATTGAAAAATATTTTATAAAAAAATGATGGTGCGACAAGGATAACTTATTATTAATAGCCACGATATATAAAATTGATATTTTAATTATTCAAAATAGGAGTTTTATTAAAATTTGAATTATTGATTATTTGGCTATATGTGTGTGTGTGTTTTTTTTCTTTGTATGGCTTAATTCTTGCATATTTCTCGTTTGCCACTTTTATATACTTATTGCCTACAAAAAATTTCTGACGTGTAAACATTTTTATAATTCTCCATGTAAATTAACAAATAAGTCAGCTCTACCAATCCATTGTTAAATTTTCATTTACTTTTGCTAGCAATACATACCTCTTTATGGACATATTTATAGTCTGTAATGTAATGCAGAAAACAAGCTCTACTTTGATTTCATTTATAATCAATAAATTTTTTTAAATCTAATATTAATATAAATGAAAGTCTCTTTTGTACAGTCATAAGTTTACCACATGGCTTAAATTTCTTTTAAAATTATATTCATTGTATATATCCTTTATTGAACTAATATTTGAAGGAAACAAAAAAATTATAAATAATATATTAAGAGTTTCTTTTAATAAAAATAGATTTTGTTCCTGTATAGGTACAAAGAACGTTTAGAAATTTAAAAAGATAAAGCCCCGAAAGTTTAAATTTAATTATGGAACCTTTTAAAATACTTTGAGCCAACATTTTATTATATGTGTTTATTTGTTTGTTTTGTCGCTTTTCACCTAATTTGTTTTTGTATGAATTCAGTTGAAATGAGTTTCGTGCATTTCCCCCCTTTTAGCGTGAAAAGCACAATTGATTTAATTAAATAATTTCATTCTGTTTATATCAAATAACAAGCAAGACATTGACAATCTCAAGTTACTCTCAGCAATAAAATTATCTCTCTCTCTCATTCATCTGGAGTTTCTTCTTATTTAACTCAAGAGAAAAATTTTTAATTGCATTGTTACTTTGTATCTTAAAATACCAAGACAAAAGAAAGCTGAAATAATGAAAGAATATTCTTTATGAAAAATGGGGGAATATTTTCTTTCAAATGCATAAGAAGATTTATTAATGGCATTACTAAATGTCGATTTTTATTTATTTTTTTCTCCAGTATAAAAAAGAATTTTCCTTCCTTTTTATCTCAAGAAACAAGACTAGAAATCCGATTAAGCGGTGGAAATCAACAGTATTTGTAAATAAGAATGTATTAGTAAATTAAGAGTTTTAAAATAATAATTTTCAATTCAATACTTGTTAATGTTTTGGGGGGATGGCAGTATCTCTCTGAATAAGTAATATTTTAAAAAAATAAACCGCCTCAATTTTTATAAATTTACAACATAAAAATAGTTAAAATAAGTTCTTGAACGTTGAAAGTTATAGAAATCTCTATTTTCATTAGAATCTAAGAATTATGGAAAAGTAAGAAAAGGTATCGCTGTTTTGAAAAAAAATTAATGATAATACTAAAATGTAAAGCTATTTCTGTTTGAAAAAAATATGTAATTTTTTCGAAATTTTGTAAAAAATTACTCGGATAAAAAGAAGTTATAATAATGAATAACTTTTTTTGCTTATATTAATGATTATTATGTTACTTATAATATATATATAATATATATAATTTATGTAATATATATACCTTAATATATATAATTTCAACGACCCAGTAACGACAACTATGGAATTCAAAGTCTTTATTGAAGGTAAGGTTTTCTTTTTTTAGGGAGAACACTCGGACAAGGTGTTACAATGCTTTTTAACAGACAAAAGAACACAGACTTAGGAGGACGACGATATTTAAACAGGGAAAGTCAGAAGAGATAACGAACAGGCAAATTCCCCACAATCCAGGATTTATGCGTTTTTCCAGGACTCTACAGGTTCTGTGTCTCTAGACAGAAGCGATTCCATGTCTACAGGGAAGGTTCGGTTTCTGGAGGGGAAAGGATAACGAAATATTGCGTTCATTTTGCCTCATGCAAGTTTTTCTTTAAAGGTGACGAATATAAATATCTACTTCTATATTACATATTATATATATATATATATATATGCAGTTTCTCTGTTCTTCAGCAGAGAGACAGAAATTATTTGAACACCATAGATAAAGGAAACAAACAGTGTATAAATATAATGTAGGTAAAAGTGGGGTTAACAAGCTTTGCCGCTTGATAGTTTTGCTCTCTTTTACTGTTTATGATACTGAGCGAAATCCTACTGAAGTTCTAGGCCCATTACAAGAAAAAGGCAACTTACCTATAATCCCACTAAAAATGCATAGACCACAATGAATCTGTGTACAATAAACACGTTTTTGCCAGATTTTGGATCAAAATACAGATACAAGGCAAAAATTATACTGGCTGAAATGTAGCATTGCAGTAGGTATAAAATGATTTGTACTAAAATATTTATAAAGTAAGTGTATTAAGTTAAATACTACATATATGATTTGGACTAAGAATATTTTGTATTTCTCTACAACCGGGGTGGGCATTACGTCGATCGCGATCGACCGCTGGACTGCCAAGACAATTTTGAGTGACCGCCGTTATAATTGATTTATTACATTATTAATTTGGAGTTAGCCGTTAGTAATTGTACACGGAAATGTTCAAGATTGGCTGGTAGTACGCAGACTAAATCTTCTACTGACTATGATTACGAGAACTAACTTTAGATGAAAATGTTTTGTTTTTTAATGTATTTTGAATTGCTTAATAATAAATGTGCATCGATATTATTATATTTGGGGATTTTATTATTTGTATATTTTGCGTTTTGCTATAAACGCGGTTTCAAAAAAGTGAGTTTTTCATTTTATTTGCGTAGGTAAGTACATATATATATTCCGTGTTTATTATTAAGTTATAATAAATATTGTTGACTTTTTCCTTACCTCACCACACCTAAGAACCTGAGCAGTGGACGCACTCGTGAATTTTTCAAAGGGGGCGCGGCGCGGTGGTCCAGGGTCGAATGTCTCCCCTTTTCATATCCTACCCGATACGCTACCAAACATATTTTTTTTTTTCATTTTGTAGATTGTCGGGAACAAAGAACAGCAAGAAATAAATTATTAAATAAATAATTAGCATTTATTAATAAAAAATTATTAGTAACAAATTTTACGTACCTTACCTTAATTAAATTTTACGTACTTTTTTCATGGGATTATAATTGATCGAAAAAAAATCATGGGCTATGGAGGAGGGTCCAGATCCGTGGAACCTCTCCCCCCCTTTTTGTGTGTGCCACTGATGCTGGGTGGAAACACCTTGATTTCCGCAACACCTTGGAAAAATTAGAAGTAGCCCGTACCCTGGAAAAGTCCACCCATCCCTGCTCTAAGGTTAAAAATAAAATTATTTGAATATATTATTTTTAAGAGCTACAGTTACGCCCTTTATGAATTGAATATGCAGACAATTGAAATTTGTTTATACTTGGAGAAATACTGTCTCTCTCTCGCTTATATGTATATAAGCAGGGTGCGGAGGAAAAAAACTCGAACAAATTTCTTGTCTCCTAGAATAGTTCAAGAATTTCCTTTTAATTGGTGTTTTCATGTTTCTTTATCTATCACTTTAATAATAAAATATTTTTTATTATATTTCTGAGTTTGTACTTTGATTTATGTGTTTTTGATAATGCCGAGCAAAAGGACTGCTATTTTAGAGTTGTTTCAGCAAGGGAAAGGACAGTGTGAAATCGTTCGTTTGCTTAATGTACCTCGACAGACAGTGTCTGGTGCAGTCTGCCGTTTCAAAGAGCTTGGCAATGATGGTTGACGTCCAGGAAGTGGGCGAAAACGACCTGCAAGCACTTCAAGGAGTCGGAAGGAAATCGAAAAGCGAGTCCAGAGAAATCCGAGGGTTTCCATGAGACAGATAGCTCGTGACTTGGCTATAAGTGACAAATTGGTTAGGCGAACAGCAAAAACGGAGCTTGGACAGAAGCCTTACACATTCCGAAAAATTCAGCTTCTCACTGAAAAAAAACAATCTCGTATGGCTCCGAAAATGCCGGAAATTTCGAGACGGGCCGCAAGTCAGTGCTGATAGAGATTCCTCTTTACTGATGAGAAGCTCTTTACGGTTTAACCGGTTCATAACTCCCAAAACAGTAGAATATGGTCTGTGGACGTTCCAAGCACCTCAGCAATTGTTGAACATCACCAATATCCAAAGTCGGTCATGGCCTGGGGAGGAATTTGCGCAAGTGATAAGACTCCTTTGATTTTTGTGGAAGAGGGCGTTAAAATCAATCGAAAAGTGTACCATAGGGACATTCTTGAAGCTGTTGTACTTACGTGGGCCCAAAAGCCTTTCGTAAATCCAAATTGGACGTTTCAACAAGACTGCACAAGCTCACAAGGCCAAAAAGAAACAAGAGTGGCGCAAAGCAAATTTTCCAGACATGATATCATCTGAAGAATGACCACCCTATTCGCCGGATCTCAATCCCATGGATTACAGTGGTCCATTTTGGAGTCCAAGGCCTGCACTAAACCGCACAAAACTTTGGACTCTCTAAAGCAATCGCTTCTGTGGGAATGGGATGGATTAAAAGGTAAAAGACTTGAAGCCCATTGTGTTGAAAATTTCTGCAAGCGTTTGTGCCTCTGCATTGCTGCAAACGGCGGTCACTTTGATTTCAATTAAATTTATTATTAGTACGAGTGTACTCTTATTATTATTTGTAAAATTTTGTTAATTTCTGAATTTTTTATAAAGTTATATAAAAAATTATTTGTCCGGATTTTTTTTTTTTTTTGCCTCACTTTGTATAAAGATGAGAGAGCGACTCACGCACTCATCGCGATATCTCAAGAACTATCGACCCTACAAACTTGAAATTTGGTAGGCATGTTTCTTTCATGAAGAAGAGCTTCGCTTTTTTACGGATTTCGTGAAAATCGAACTCAAAGGGGCTTTAAGGGGCGTTATAGATTAATATATTTCTGTTTATGAACTATTAAAACTACAGACTTGAAAACTGGTAAGTATGTTCCTTTCAGCGAGTACAAATCCGCTACAAAAGCGGATTTGCTAAAATAGACACCAAGGGGCGTTGCGGGGACTTAAGGGGCGTTATAGATAAATATTTACTATTTTTAAACTGTTAGCCGTACAGATTTAAAATTTAGTAGGCACATTTATTTCATGGAGTAGAGGTCCTCTAAGAAATAGGTTTTGCAAAAATCGGCTCATAAGGGGCGTTGTAGGGGCTTAAGTGGAGTGACAGTTGAATATTCCCGTTTTTGAACTGTGAGACGTATAGATTTGAAAATTAGTAGCCACGTTCCTTTCAAGGAGAAAAGATCCGCTTGGGACTTTTCAAAAATCAAACGTTAAAGGGCGTTGCAGGGCAAAATGGGCGTTATAGATGATTATTTCCGTTTTTAAACTATTAGGCGTACATTCTTGAACATGGAGAAGAGATCTGCTACAATATAAGTTTTTGTGAAAATTAACCCTTAAGGTTCCTTTCGTGGGCTTAAGGGGCGTTATAGTTAAATGTTTCCATTTTTGAGCTGTTAAATGAACAGACTTAAAATTTGGTAGGCACGTTTATTTTATGAAGTGATGGTCATCTATACAAAAGCGGTTTTGCAAAAATCGAACCTAAAGGATCTTTACTGGGGCTTAGGGAGTGATATAAATAAACATTCTCGTTTTGAAACTATGAGTCCTACCGACATGAAAATTGGTAGGTATGTTCCTTTTATGAAGTAGAGTTCTTTCAAAAACGGGTTTTACAAAAATCAGCCCTCAGCGGAGTATTGCGAGGAGAGTTACAAAAATAAATTCCTGTTTTTGAATTGTTAGACCCACATGCTCGAAATTTGTTAAGCATGTTTCTAATGTTGAATAGAGATTTTCTAAAGATGAATTTTATGGAAATTGACCCCTATGCGGGAAGCGGGGAGTTATTGGGGTGTATTGATAAAAAATAATGGGTTGGAGGGGAAGTTCTGTCGTATTTTAAAGAAAATATTTGAATTCATTTATAAAAATACGTGTTTAATATTAATCAATTATATATGCTCCGTTATTTGTTACAACCGGCTGCCATCTTTCAGGAAACCTGTGAATTCCTGTTTTGTAGAAGTTCTCGTCCTTGGAGTTAAAATAGTCAGCAACTGCCTTAGAAACACTTTCAAAAGACTTCAATTTTTTCACGTTAGATAATTTTTTAGAGATCTGAATAGGTAATAATCAGATGGTGCAATGTCAGGTGAATACGTTGGGTGTGTGTGTGTGACTAAGGACTTCCCCTCCTAACGCATTCAGATTTTGTTATGTCACCATTGCAGTATGCGGTCGAGCATTATCGTGGTGGAACACTATTCCTTTTCTACACGCTAATGCAGGCCTTTTTTCTTTGATAGCTGCATTCAATTTATCCAGCTGATTGCAGTACAGATCCGCGTTAATGGTTTTTCCCTGTTTCAGCAACTCGTTGTACACTGGACCTTTCCTGTCCCACCACGAAAAAAGCAGTACTTTTCGTTGATGGATACTTGGTTTTGGACTGTTGCTGATGATGTTCCTGGTTTGCAATAAGATTTTTTCTCTTAATGTTCTCGTAAAGAATCCACTTTTTATCTCCAGTAACCAGCTTGTACAAAAACGGTTCCACATTGTGTCTAATCAGATGTGATGAACACATTCTTACACGACCAGACAAATTCTTTACCGTTAATTCGTGTAGAACCCAAACACTTTGCTTTAACACAAACCCAAGAGATTTAATGTGATCTCCAACAGTTGTATGAGGAATGTCAAACTCTTCTGCAATTTCTCGACTTGTTAAATGTGGATTATTTTCCAACATGGATCGCAAAACATCATTATCGATCTTGGATGGTCGTTCAGATCGATCCCATTCTTGGAGGTTCAGATCCCCGGAACGTAATTTGCTAAACCATCTTTGACAAGTGCGAACATTTACAATATATTTTCCAAATACCATACATAAATTTTTACATGCAACCGATGCGTTGCTTCCTTTTTGGAATTCATACAAAATGCTGTGTCGTAAATGCACTTTATCTACTGACATGTTTTTCACTTTAAATATCACAAGTAAATGATGAACGGTAAAAAAAGACTCCTTTTATATTATACAGCAGCTAAAAAAAAAAAAAATCCGAATGACTCACTAGCCAGATGTGTTTTTTATTTACAAGAAAAATCACCTGCCTATTTAAAATACGACAGAACTTTTCCTCCAACCCATTATTTCCGTTTTTGAACTACTAGACCTACAATAATTAAATCTGGTTTGTATGCTTCTTTTTTTAAATTGAAAGCCACGAAGAATAAGTCCTTCGGAAATCGGCTATCAAAGGGTGCTACGGGGCTTAATGATAAAAAAAATTCTGTTTTTGAACTATTAGATTTAGACTAAATTTGGCAATTATGTCTATTTTTTTGAGTAGAGATCCATTAAAAATAGGTTTTGTGGAAATCTATTTTAGGGAGGTTACCAATGCGTAAAAGATAAGTGTACTAGATTTTAGAAATTATTATTCAAGAGGGGAAAGTTATAAAAACGTTTTTAAACATAATTGAACGCTTAATGTTAGGACTTAAATATCAATAATTTAAATACAAGGTGACAATAATTAAAGTTTCAAAATTCTATAAAAAAGAACCACTGATCAGAATGACCTCAAATTTGAATCGAATATTATTGAAGAAGGGTAAAGAGTATGGCATAAGAAAGAAAGTAATTTCAAAATTTAGCAACAGATGGTACTGTAAGCATCATAATTTAAAAGGGTTTGATTAAAAATGACAGTGAATCGTAAAACAACAGCTAAGGTGTAAGTATCATGTTAAGAGTTTGCATGACTGTTCAGGTGTGATACTGTTAGTTACGTAAGCTCGGGAATGTCATATCACATCGGATGTGAAAAATCAGCTTTTAACTATCCCGAGGCCAAAAACCGCATAAAAAGCGTCCATCAAATCGGTTTTTAAATTTCGTGAGACTGGCGCAAAACATATTCAATATGCTGTTCACCGTTATCTAAAACAAGTTTAAATCGTGAAACAGCATGTTTCATAACTGACTAAAGTGTCTCCAGGGTTACGTTCAGAATGTGTTGCACAATGCGTGACTTCTACTCAGTTAAGTGTACAATCGGAGCACTGAACACAACATCTTTCAGAGGCCATCCACAGCCAGAAGTCACACGGATTAAGATCAGGTGATCTACGCGGCCAGGCAGTAAGGAAATGGAGGCTGACAGCTGTAGTATTTCCAAAATGCCCATTCAGCAGCTATTTCACTGTATTTGCAATGTGCGGAGGAGCATCATCTTGCATAAAGATGATCCCATCCTCACAAATTCGCTGTTGAAGATCTGGAATGATGTGGTTGCGCAAAAGACATGACCAGTGACGGTAACGGTAACAGGACCAAAAGCACCCGTCTATTCGAAAAAGCATGGCCCTGTGATAAATGATGCCGTAAACCCGCACCACACAGTGACCTTTTCAGGATGAAGTGGTACTGGTTGAGTTGCGAGTGGAATCTCTGTTCTCCATATTCGGCATTTCTGTGTATTGATATATCCTGTCAGATGGAAATGGACTTCGTCTGATCACAAAATTTTCAATGGTCATTCATTGTCCACTTCCATGCGAGCATGAATTTCTAAAGCAAAAGTCTCTCTTGCTGGCAAATCAGAAGGAAGCAACTTTTGCACATAGCTAATATTTTATGGATAGCAATGCAAGATGTTTCGTAAAATTTTATGCACCGTGTTCACAGTCTCCTGCAATGTTCAGACAATTCCCGAAGCATTGCTCGGTTGCAAACCACGGCTCGACTTCTCCTGTACAACTGTGGCCACTTCTTCAACTACCGACGAATTAACTTTTTCTTCCCTCTATCAGATTACACATGAAAAGAACCTGTCTCTTCGAATTTTAAATTCATTTTCTCCAGACCCTTTCATCGGACCAACGCTTTTTTTTCATACCCTTGAGCGTCCAGAACTCCTGCATAGCTATTGGTGCAGTTATTATTCTTGTAAAAACGCTTTAGAAGCAAAACGAAATTCTCAGACGTGAAATGAGGAAAAGGCGTTTTATACAATGTACCCGGCATTTTTATAACAATTGAAATGAGTCGGGTGCATGACAGGTATTTTCATTTACACATTCTGACGCTTAGAGCGCCATCTGCTGATAAAATTTGGAAATATTTTCGTTCTTATGTCATACGCTTTCAACCTTCATCAATAATATTCCGTTTAAATTTGACGTCATTCTGATCAGTGGTTCTTTTTTGTAGCGTTTTGAAATTTTAACTTTAATTATATAATCACCTTGCATATGTATATAAATCAATATTTATTCATACAATATTATGAAATACCTACCGAAATTGTGGGGGTAACAGCTAGTATATATAGACCGATAGATGTCAATATCTAATATATTGCTAAATATATTATTTTCCCCATTTCTCTAGTTACTTTTACCTAACAAGACGTAAGATTGTATTTGTTAGTCACAACCGAAAATATACGATTGCAATTCTTGTATTTATGAGAAATAATTTTATAAAATTATGATTATTTTTTTATCATCGGAGGGATTGAGATTTTCTTTTGTTTTCAGAACTAATTGATGTGATAGTTAGGAGTTAAAATTTTGTAACTTAAGAAAAATTGTCATCCTTCAACTAGTAATCCTCTGAAATAAACTTTTTGAAAAATGAATTTGTGTGCATTGTGTGAGTTTAGAGATAAAATGATTTCCTCGTAGAATATTTGAATGTATTAACTTAGTTCTCAGTATGTTTACTTATTGGTTCAACATTTGTGATCGGAAGCATTTTATATACTTTGCTAGTTCAAAGTATATTTAATATATTTTCTAGTGAAGATTTTAAATTAGACAGTAAATAATTTTTTTTCTGGTAATAACCACTTTTCGGTTGAATATAACCAAATTGTGCTCTTTATTGTATCAAATTTTGACAAAGACATAAAATTTGTAAAAAAAAGTTATTTAATAATATCTTCGTTAAATGTGCATGTACATCAAATTTAACATCATTAAAAAATAACACTGAAAGTAGGTATGTATCAATTGTCATAGATTTAACATGGGAATGTAATATTATTCATATGCTTGAGAAGGTGTGTGTGTGTAACTTTATTATTGAGCTTTTTCATGCATCACGAAAAAGAGGTTTTTTGTAACGCTATCGCAAGAGATCCATATGGGTGATAGAATTTATTTTGTACAGGTGTTTGGAATATATTTCCTAATTCTTAGAACATCAATGTAATGAGATTTTTTCGCTCCCTGCTCATGATTTTAAAAAAAAAACCCTATGCAACTATTATTGAAAGTTGTTCAAATAACTTTTTGGGATTACCCCAGGCTAATATCAAAATAAATATTGCATTTTAATAATTTTTTAATCTTTTTTCCGTTAAGATTTATTTATAAGAAAAAGTATCTTTGCCTTTATTTAAAAACTGTATTAAAGTAAAGAAAACTGCACTCGATTTTAAATAGAGTAAATATTTGCAGAAAATATGTTTGCATAAATAAGCGATGAAATTTTTAAAAAAATAGGGGTGGAGTGAAAAAAAAATGGGCTCAGAAAAATAATGTGAAACTTTTCAACAATCCATTCGTACAAAATATATCCTAAAAATAAAATATTGGAGGGAAAAAAAGGAAGAGAATTTTGTTTTTTAAAAATATTTTCAATAGCTTTAAGGCAACCAACAGTAAACAGAATTGTCAGTAAAAGCTTTATACGTTTTGCATGTATTAAGTAATTAATGGCGTATAATGTTTATACTACAAATGATATTTGAAATACTGCCTGAAACATTTAACGTACCAGAAAATATTAAGGGGAAATGTTTTTTTTTTATTATTTTGTAATACCTGTCGGTTCCTGCTTGCCTCTGAAACCCCTTGTCTACCTGTAAACCCGGCTATGTGTGTTGGAGAAACTGATTGATCAACAGACATGATTTCAGAGTCTAATTAATTTATTATTAACAAAATATCACTCAGACACAATAACAATCTAATTAAGATAGGCGATCAAATAGTAGAGCGTGGAGGTGAGATTCTATAATACGGGGATAATACTACGGACCCTCAACTGAATCTAAGATAGTTTAAATACGTTTAATTTAAACTACATCACACACACTAATAAGCTAACTTCTAATTAAACAAGCTCACGATACCTGTACTTTTTATGTAGTGGATCCTACACTTGAATCTTGCAGGAGATCTTTATAGGGATTTGATCCATGTATTCGGATCCACTATCCGTAATCCGTGTTCCTGAACAACTCCAAGACCTCTTAATAATTTCACTATCTTTCAATCTTCAATTAACAAACTAACCCACTAACTCTTTGCTAACTCCTACTTGCCATCTCCAACCTGACAACCACAAACTCGCGAAAACAGAATTTATATAATATGCTTCATTTACATAATCACGCTTTCTTGGTCGGCGAAAGTTGGTTGAATTGAAATATTTTTCCTCGGAAGAGTCCCTAAGGTATTAGTACAGTCGCGGATAGATCCGTCACAATTTGACTGGCAAAATATTTTTTTTTTTTCGTGCATAAAAATTTTAGATTTCTTCTTTTGGTAAAAATAGTTTTGTACTTGTGGTTAAATTTTTATCGATATAGAAAAACCGATAGCTAATTAAAATGGGTTTGGGAAATCCAATGTTAACTGCCCAAATCAATTATAAGTTAATCAATTGATCTGGACAATATATGATTCAACTTGAAATTTGAGCCATTGTCAAAGGAATGAGAACGATACCTGGGTTATTATTTTACTTTACTAATTTCAACGTAGCATCAGTTAAGAATTAAAGATTTAAATCCATTTAAACTAAAATGTGTTTCATAATTACTTCTGTAAGCCCCGTGTGATACCTTGTGATACTCGGGGATTTCTCTCTAAACGTGTTAAATTTAAAAAAAATCCCCTGAAAAGGATGCAATTTCGACAGAGAATATTTGATGAATAAATACACTGATGAAATAAATTAAGAGAAATTACATACTTTATCGAATTGCATGACATGTACTGAACTGAATGAAAAACCTCCGCTTCTAGATAAAAATGCAAATCTTGTATGGCAAATGCGTGCGCGTACACAAGTGTGTGGGCGGAGCCAGCAGAAAAACAGGCTTTATAAGCGCGTGTACGTTAAGACGTATTTCGTTCGCCAGAGCCACGAGTTTCGGGTGTTATTTTGAAGCAATCGGTTCAATTCAAATTGTAACAGTAAAAAGGAGTAACCACCGACGTTTAGATGATGAAATGAGGTGGCGAATTATAGGTGGCTAGAAGCAGGTCAATGTAAAGTCCAGATTTGTAGAGAGTTCAATTTAACTACCAGTGTCGTGTGTAACTTATGGAAACAGTTACAGGATACTGGATCCATCGAAAGAAAGTCTAGTCAAGGTCGTCCAAGAGCGACGACGGCCAGAGAAGATCGCCATTTGTCGATTATAGCGAAGCGTAACACAGGGGTTACAGTTTCTCAGCTCGATCGTTACTTGTATGCAGTCACAGGAACCCGTGTATCAAGAGTGACTGTTTCGAAAACACTTCAAGAGAGAGGGTTGTTTTGTCAGAAGACCTGCTGTTTGCGTCCCACTCACATCTATGAAAAGAGAGAGTCCGTTTAGCATGATGAAGACAGAATAGAGATTGGAGTATGGATCAACGGGCGACCGTTCTGTTGAATGATGAGTCTCGTTTCAGCTTAAAGACCGATTCTCGCGGTACGTTCATATGGACAGAACCAGAGACCCGTTACCTATACCCTCGAATGTCAGCGAACTTGACAATTATGGCGGAAGAGGTTTAATGGTCTGAGGTAGTACGGTTGAATGGTAGTACGCCTCTCCATGTCTTTGAAAGAGGCTCTGTAACTGATGTGAGGTATAGAGATGAGATCTCGGAGCCCTATGTTCGCCTTTTCATGGGTGCATATGGCCCCGAGTTCATTTTAATAGACGATAACGTGAGGCCACATAGAACTCTTCTGGTCGACGAATTTCAAGAAAATGAGAGTATTCGACGTATGGATTGACCAGCCAGGTTTCCAAAGCTCAACCCTATAGAGCATGTTTTGAACACTCTGGGAAGGGCAATTTCAACTCGCAACCACCTCCGAGAACCATTCAGGAAATGAAAACAACATTGCTGAACGAGTGGTAGCAATTGCCCCAAAGACTGCAAAAATGCCTTGTTTCAAGTATGACCTCACGCTGCGAGGCCTGCATAGCTGTAAGAGGGAGCCATACACCCTATTAACCCATTTTTTTGTTTTGTTTATTCTTCAACTGCTGTTTCATACCTTCCAACAAATTTTACGCATGATCATGAGTGTATATTGCAATTGTTGAATGGTTATTTGTTTTGTATTGTATCAATGTATGTACATATCAAATTTCAATTAAATCGGTCCAGTAGTTCTAGAGATAATCGATCAAGTCTGCAAATTCTCTTAACTTCTTACACCAGTGTATTTGATAAATAGGAAAAATGTAAATAAATGTGCTAAATGTTTAACGAAATGTACTAAAATTTTTGTTAAAATATATTAAAAAAGTAAAATAAAATAAACAAATAAATAAAATCAGTTTCTAGAGAAAAAATGAGAAACCGCCCATACATTAGCTAAAATTATTTTGCCTTTTTAAAATGCCGATGTTAAAAACAAATTTTTTCTTTAAAAAAAAAATCGTTAGAAATAAAAATTTGAGTCAATGAATTTAAAATATTTTACTCCAATAAAGAATTTAACTAAGAAAATAAAATAGAGATTATTTTTTAGAAATATTAGAAAATGTAACTGATGTCCTTTTACTTAGCACATAGGCTCCTGTTTCTTTAAAACCTTAAGAAACATGCGCTTGCTTGAAGCCTCTAATTAGATTAGCAATGAAACGTCAAAAAGCGTACCTTACTAATTAGCGAGTCATTCCAACGAAATAGGAGAGTTTTATATACTAACTCCCTCGGAGAACTCATTAAAAGGAGAACCTTAACAATTGCTCTCTGCTCTAATGAGTCATCAAGTTGCATCGATGCTTTTCAATCACTAGAGGTTTACTCTATTGAAATAGTCGAAGATTTTCTAGTACTAATTACTCTTTAAATCTCGATTTAAGTGCCTATATTTATGTTTAAGGCAAAAGGAAAGAAATCCACCTCTGTATCAACACTAAAAAGTATACAAAGTATCGAAAAATACTTGATGAGATTTAGAATAGAATTCAAGTATGTGTAATTGAAGATTTTAAAATTGTCTAGATCAGTGCTTTTTATCGCCACGGACCGGTCAACGGTGGATAATTTTACAGTGAGCTGCGGAGGGGGGGGGGACGCTGATTGTTTATTTCTTAGATTATTATAAAATAATTTTAATTTAATTGCATTTAAATATGCCTATAGAATATAATACAGTTACATCGAAAAATGAATAGAAAGGGATTTAACATGAAATAAGAAGTGATTTCCTTGGAAAGTCGCACAAACCTGAGAGAAATATACCACAGTAAATAAAATTGAATAATTTAATGCTCCACGGGTGGCCCGCTACCATTTGATCCATGGTATCGGACCGGGGTTTGGAGACCACTGGTTTAAAAGATGGAATATTTATGAAAAGCGGAAAACTTCAATAAATTTCAAATCACATATTTGGGTTTTGAATAGGGAGCTGAGTGTTCTTGATGGCCAACTCGTGACCGGCATTGCCGAGTCTAGTTCCCACTGAAGACGTACGATGTAGAGAGGCCCATTCAATCTGTTGAGACTCAGTCCTCACGGTAACATAGATTGGATCTCAGATGCCACTTTGAGGTACCATCTCAGACGTCACTTAAACATAGTTCAAAATTATGAGGATCAGAAATGATATGAGCTTTCCTCGTAAAATTGTTTGTTTCAGAGGGACTGTGTGAGATTCATTTCAGTTGGGCAGTGTTTGTAGTTATGTAAGGATATTTATATTAAATGTCAACTTTTTTATCAAGCCCTTTGGTAAGCGGCATTGTTTCAGTCGCTTTAGTCTAGGAAGATGCGGATGAAATCTCCCGAGGCTGACTGAAGTTTGTCAGATGTCATTTTTTTGTCTCTTGTCAAAATTACCTCACCAATTAGCCTCTTGTTGCTTCTAATGAGTGAGTGAATAGTAACTATTCAGCTATTCGAGGACTGTTCGTGTTGCTTTGAAGTTATTATAACCAATCAATTAATTAAAATTTTAACACTGAAAAAATAAGAATTTTA
The DNA here is from genome assembly GCA_019973975.1 of Trichonephila clavata. Classification (NCBI taxonomy): domain Eukaryota; kingdom Metazoa; phylum Arthropoda; class Arachnida; order Araneae; family Nephilidae; genus Trichonephila; species Trichonephila clavata. Next base: position 18,806 of record BMAO01008318.1, on the reverse strand, counting down.
CTCATAATATCTCATGTTTTAAAATATTCAAAGGGAGAATTTCAAAAACCTAGATACCAAAGGTTTTGACTTTAACAAAAAAAAATAAGTGTTCTTACATTTAATTTTTTATAACTATTTCTTATTTGAAAATTTCTGTGACATAAAACTCCCCTTTCTCCATTTTTAATTTTATTTACTTATTTTCTGTATTTTGTTACTGTTTGATTAATTTTAATGATATCTTTAACGTTTCAATAGACTTCAATCGAAAGATTGGTTATATTTTAAAATTTAAAAATTAGCTTTTTTCCCTCTCGTTCATTTACTCTGCTTTAAATTTAGATAACACAAAAAAAGTTTTTTAAATGTTTTTTCTCCCATTTTTCATTTTACCATTTACTTTTAGGAATACTTGAGTTTTGAAATAGATGAAAAGAATTGTCTCAATGGAATAAAAAATTCTCCTCTGAGGATGAAGAAAATGGATTAAAACTGGTTTATATATTTATTTTTAAGCAAACCAGTACTAAACTGAATTCAATGTTTTAAATACACATCTCTTCAACTTTTTTGTGAAACACCACCTTTACAGTCTTAGAAGTTTCATATAAATGTTTAGACCAGTTGAAAAACTTTGAAGAGTTGAGGCAAAAGGAGTATAAAATATTATATGTTTTTATTTCTTAGCTGCTGATGTGTGTATGAGCTATAAAATAACCTAAGGTGTTAGTAGGCAGTGGAGGGCGCCCTCTTGGAACGAATCCAAAATGTCACTTGGAAGATTGCAAAGATTGTGTTAAAAATAACGTCTCCTTTTTTTTTCTCGCTCTAAATCCAATGGCGACAAGAAACCCTGAAAAATCCAGCATTTTACATTCAACTGTGAAAGTAGGCCTCGAATATTTGGGAAACAATACTTATTCTGTTTTATGTTCAAAAAAAAAAATTTTTTTCCCCTTCTAAATCTTGTAGGCGATGCGTTGAATACGTCACGTGGATTTTCTTAAATGTAAGTTTATGGTTGGAAAAAGGATTTTTTTTAAAATCTTAATCTATAAAAAGACTATTAAAATAGGGGGGGGGGAGTATAAGCCAATGGCGGAATAGGAATGCTTAACCTATACTGAAATGAGATTTCTGATCTAATATCATTGCTTAAGAATATGTCCTTTTTGTTGTTCTGGAGTTTGTAAAAGTATATTTGAATCCTAAAATGCTTCTAAATTGTCGGGAAGACTGGAGTAAGTTGACGAGTGGGCAAGATGAATAATTTGTCTTAAATTTATATTAATTAATAACATCGAATTTACGTATAATACTGACTATGCTCACTGTTAGACTAAAAAAATTGGCACAGTGAAATCACTGCTGACATTTAAGAAGGTCAACCATGTAGAGGGCCTGATGCACGTTAAATCTGTCAAGACTCAATGTCCTCCCATTGGTATTGTGTGGTAGTTAGGAGAGAGAAGAGGGGTGTGCCAGAGGTGTCGTCATTTGACCATGGTTCAAAATGACAAGGTGCGTCGCCAATTGCCCTTGTGTTGCTTTATAGTGCGACATTAATAAACTCTCATTCTCCACCATTTGCTGCCATTTTAATATCTCTCGCATACTTTGTTTAGTGTATTGTAATTTTCAAGGCTGTTGTTCCACCTATGGTAAGCGCCTTTTTTCAATAATTTTTTTGAAGTGATTGGCAACTTACTGTAACAAACCGAAAAAGGGAACGAACGAAAAGAGTTGCTGTAAAGCGGTTTTGTAGTAAAGAGGGAAGTTAACGTGAAATATATCTTGGAAAAGAGAACTTGTTGCAGATAATTCATGAGATCCTCTCATTTAATCGATGATTCGAAGAAAATGGTCTTCAACTTAAGATCTTTTCGACAATCAGGTAAGAGAGTTAGTTATTCTTTGAAATACGTAACTACTTTTTGACAAAATGATTTGACAATCTCGCTATTTTTTAAAATTTTACTATTTCTTTTATAAGATTTTAACACAGTGAACAGAGAAAATTGACTTATGCAAGCTGGTAATTTCACCTTTTGATCTCCAGCGCTCTTTTTTATGTTTGAGTTTATTTCAAATTTATTTTGCGGGACTTTATTTGCTGTTTTATTTTTTGCGCCACAAAAGATCTATTAAAGCCAAAAGGCTTGTTAAAACTGAACTTATGACAACTATGGTTTTCATCCAAGGGAAACCATTGCTATAAAAGGATTTGTGAGTTTCTGTACACTGCTTATTTAAAAGATATAGGGTCGGTAATTCAGTTAATGAGTTTTTAAAGGACATGAAAAGCTGCGAAAACTACAAATCAGGTTCTTATTACGCACAGTACCGAGAAGTAAAAATACTGGTTCTTATGTTGCAGCATTTCAAGATCAATGCATTAAAATTCCTAATGAATATGGGAGACAAAGGAAAATATAATATCATAAATTTCAAGAAATACTGTTTTTTTAAGGATAAACTGTTCCAAAGTGAATTAGATTTTGAACCACTGCCTACAGAAATTCAATGAATGGAAAAATGGAAAAATCAGACAATGTGCCCAAACACTCTCTTTTGAAAGAAATGTTGGTTCAGAAAATTGCACAAAGACAAATATGTTTAAAATATCAAAGACATATATATATCCGGAGAGAATTTCAATATTGAATTTCTCTCCGGAAATAAAGCTAGACCCCCCCCCCCTCCGTATAAAACTAAATATATTCGAATGAACTTCTGGTACTTATGACTTAATGTGAGAACTTGGGTTTGAGTCCATTAAAAACCCGTCTTATGTGGGGGCTCGAAGTACTTACGTTGGTGGAGAGTGGGGTGACGCCGTTCTCCTCCGTTGGCCCTTGTTCAAAATCCCGCTGTCCAAGTTTAGATCCCAAATGCAAGCGATAAAAATGAATCAATCAATCAAACGGTACTTCGAAATCATATTAAACTTTTAATAAAAGTAAAGTGCAGTGTCGGCACGTGACAAGGTTTGCTCAAAATTTATAGGTAGAAAACTTGTTCTTGATTTTTTTTAAAAAAATTACACTAATTTTGAGTTAATTATTAATTTAAAATGAACTAAAATAAATTTTCAAGCAATACCTCTTTTGTTACATACCATTCAAAGAAAAATGGATGGCATTAATTAATTAATATAATACTTTTTAAGCATAAAAATGGAATAGTTCGGGCATCCATCGTATATTAGAATAGTTTTATTCGACTAATTACACTACAATGAAGTCAATGAAAGAACAATGAAGGAAGCGAAATTTACCTTAAAAACAATTTATCAAAAATAGTCAACTGTTAACATTGTCAACTTGCCACTTCATAAATATTTTTATTTGCGTAAAATTAGATTTTCTGAATTCACTTTTATTAATACAATATTAAATTTAAAAATATAAACATAGTATTTTAAAGTTATGGGTAAATTTTAATAATACGAATTTAATACATATAAAAATGTAAGTTTTATAACAAAAACTTTAGTAATATATAAAGTATACATTTTAATACTATCAAAATGTTATTTTTAGCATATTCAGGGTGTCCAGCCTTAATGTGACCCAATAGCTAATTCCCGAACCGTTCGGCTTAGATATACACTTCTAATTTGAAAAATGTTTTAAAAAAGGTAAAGAATGTTTTTACGTGTTTCAACTCAATTACAACAACTCAATTTATATACGACCCCCCTTTTCTGAGCAACTCAGATGCTTCAAATTTATGTAGGAATAACTTGGTCAGTTTTTATCGCAATAAAATGAAACTTTTTGTGTTTACTTTGTTTTTGTGTGTGTGTGTTCTGCATCTTTTCCTAAATATAAGTGATAGGACCTGGAGACCGTATAAAAATAAATTTTTGTAATTTTTTTTCTAAATGAGTTTTTTGGTTCGAAAAACACGTCAAAGCATTCTTTACCTGTTTTAAGACATTTTTCAAATTGGAAGTGCATTTCTAAACCGAACGGTTCGGGAATTAGCTATTGGGTCCCATTAAGGCTGTATATTCCAATGATATAAATATTAATGATACAAATTTTCTTATAAATATTATAATAGAAATTGTATTTTTAATATAAATTTTAATACAGATTTCTATTAATCTAAAGATAAATTGGAAACCAATCATAAACTCAATATATTTTATTTTTTCGGATCCGTATGCTATTTTTACTATTTTTCTTTAAAAAATTTTGCAGCATTTGGCTCAGCTACGGCTGCTTGTATGAATTGGGGATATTCTTATAGAATTTTCAAAAATATTTAAACAACTTTTAAAATACAACAAATTTTAAACAACAGTAAAATAAAATTTAAACTTTTTTTACAAAATGTATCGTTTCTTAATAAGTATAAAAATAAATATTTACCACATAAATGTATTTATATCATATACACATAATTGTAGAAAATGTAAATTATTTTTCTTAAAGTGTTAATACATTGCATGTTTTTCTAAAATGATTTGTTTTTACATCAACTTACTAACTACTATCAGTAAAATATACCATTTTATGTATTTAAGTTGTTTAAAGTGAATAGATAGAAGTAACTTGTATTTCATCAGTTGATTTAATGCTAATAATATCAAATGAAAAAGTAATACATGAAAAAAGTAATAAAAATAGTAAATGAATGTAAATATTATTTCAACTCTGGTAATGGTATTTTCTGAAAGGTTAAAAGCAATTCACAGGGAGATCAGATTATTTGTATACTCAGAATTGTAACTAATATTACATATGATAGAATTATATATACATATGCAATTAAAGAGAAGGAAATCCATTGGGTTGGAGGAACAATTTCCTGTATTCTGACTCTGCTGAAGAGTAAACAGAATATTAGTAATACTTTCTTTGTCCTCCACTGGAAATTTTACAAAGCGTTCACAAAATAAATAGTATGTAAATCGATGAGGATTATATTTTGAATAAATACCAAGGTAATTAACCAAGGTAACTTCGATAAATTAAAAGAAGAAGAGAAATCTCCATAAAATATCATAAATATAAATTAAAATCAGTACAAAATTTCCATGTCAGACATTTATAAGCAATGTACTATACATAAATTAAAATCAATAATGTCTAGACTATATATCCATGTTAGAATAAGAAATTTTTTGACTCTCATAAAACAAGATTCAAACAAAAATTCGGTTTGGAAATCGTTCTCATTTTCCCCTTTCATCAAGACAAATTTATTTTGGAAGAAAGAATCTAGATTATATATAAGAGGAATTTTTTTTTATTTTTAACGTGGGTGTCACAGATATTCCCATTAGTGCACAAATGTAGCATGACCAAAAAATAAGTGATATCGTGTATATATGTTTGTGTTAAAATAGGTTTCTTTGGGGGAATTTTTTAATTTTTATACAGTTATTTTTAGAACCATTAGTAAACATTTAGTGAGTTTAAATAATTTAAGATTTTTATCTATAACATTAAGAAAAGGAACGATAAAAGATCAAAATATTGTTACTATTTTTTTGTTTATTTTTAATGTTGCAGTTCATTTCTAGTTTTAGAATCAAAATATTGTTCTAACATAAAGGCAAATGCGGTATCAAATATCGAAGAAAAAACACAAAATATAAATTTATATTTTGTCTTAAACATAAGCGAAAAACACTACGCTCCAAAAGTAAAGATACATAGTCTTTTTGTATCTTAATTGAAAACAAATTAACATACAAATATAAAATTTAGGAGAGTTTCACTTTAAACAGTTATTTATTTATTTTTTACATGATTTTAATATCTAGTATGATTTATTAATATAGATTTACATATTTTTCTTGGAATTCCACAGTTTGACAAAAAAAATAATTAAATTACATTATTTTATGAAAAAGAATTAAATAAAAGGGTTTTGTAAGGACTTATAATTCTAACGTCATCAAATTTCCCCTACCCTCTACTTATAATCCTAACGTCATCAAATTTCCATTCTGTCAAATAAGTTATAGGGCTCTAGAATGGGAAGCTAAACATACATGTAGCATCCTTTTTACGACCTAGGTATAGGACTTAAGGCAGCCACCTGTCTACTGAGATAATTCCAAGGATGTTATATCAGATTAAGATCAGGGGAATCTAGTTGGCCATTCAAATCCTTTCAAGCCTTGATCAAGATATTAGTTAACATTTCTATCTCGGTGTGGGTTATTAGGGTGAATTGATTACCAGTAGTACCAGAAAATGATAGGACATAAGGAGCAAGGATTTCTTCTCAATGTTTCACACAGCTATCTGTTTCACAATTAGCACATGCAAATCTGTAAGAAATCAGAGATACTCCAGCGCAAACCCTGACTCCCCGAGATGTCGTTTGTCAATTTCAGTTTGATAGTATCTGATGCCTTGTTTTTTTCTAAATCAGCACACGGCTTGAATAACTCTTTCCAAAGTAAACTGAAATGTGTCTATGAAGAGTTCACAAGTCCTGTTTGATCTAAGTGACGTGCTCTTTTCTCCGAGGGAAACGGGTACTTCTGTGTCGTCGATTAAAAGAATTACATATAAGAGGTAGAGCCTTGCTCGAGTCTTAGGGTTTTTTTGAAAAGGTCTTTGTACTTAAGTAACACAGATACTGCCTTCCCAATAGTGGCATAGAAAAGTGAAGTGAGCTAAGATACACCCATGTCCAAAATTAAGGTCACAAATAAATTTTTCGACATAACTCTAAATTGCTTCCAGTAAAACTGATAGTTTGTATTTTATATACTTTGAAAAACGAGTTGTACAATATCAACTTCGGGTTTCGGAAAAAAAAGTTGTTTAGCGTTAGTTTCTGCAAAACTACTGGATTGAGACCGCTTAAGTATTTGGGATTTCTGCTTGCAGTTTTGTGAATATTGCATTAAAACAAACAAGTTAGTCTGTTTGCAGTGAAAAGGACTTCTCATAATCGCTTAGATGATTCCTTGAGACGGAAAACCATTAGCAGGCCTGAAGCTGGTCAGTCTTAAGCTGAGGGGGCTTGATGGTTACATGGGCAACGAAAGTGGCAAAGGAATTAATTCCAAACAAGTGCTGCTGCCCTTCGAAAGTCAGACAAAGTCACTACAGAATAGTCGCATCTATACAGGATCATTACTTGCCATTAAGCGCACGACGACATAGACGGAAAAAAGTTCTTTGGCTAGCTCGGGACCTTGCTGTTGTCTCTGGAAGAAGAATTTCTAGGCAAGACATCTAGCAGAGACTGGCCTCTACGCCTGGCGTCCGGTTGTATATGTCCATTTGACTGCATTCAATGGGAAAGACTGGTTATTGTTCAAGCGAAAACATCAGTTGTATACACCACAAGAGTGGAAACGTGTTCTTTCCAGTGATGAGTCGAGATTCACCAGAAAAAGTGGTTTTTGTCGAGTCTTCATCTGGAGAGAAAAAGATGGAGCTCGCGTTCACATTCCTCCTACATAACGAGAATCAACAGATTCAGTGGCAAGGGAATTCTTGCGTGGGGAAGCATTATATCGGGTAGTCACACATCCCTGTACGTCTTCGGCGTGGGTACTGTGAACTCACAGAGTTAAAAGGATGAGGTCCTTGAAGCCTTAAGGTCCTCGTTGTTATTCTGCGCGCTATGGGCCCGGACTACATTTTTATGAATAATAATGCGCGTTCACACAGAATTCACATAGTTGATGAATTTCATGAAGAAAAGCTTATACACCGTATGAATTGGTGCTCGAGGGTTTCGGATCTCAATCCTATTGAACATGTTTGGGATGGTCTAAAAAGATCCAGTGTATCCCCCTACTCAGGAGTTAAAAGGTCTTTGTTCCAACAAATATTTATTGACATCCTCATAAACAGTTTGACAGCTCGCTGTGAGACTTGTATGCCGGTGCACGGTGGTCACACTCCATATTAGATAGACTTTTCTCGAGTTTATCTCTGATTTCTGATTTCACACTTTTTGATATTCCCTGTATCACAATTCAAGTTTAAAGTTTTTTTCCATATTGTTATGTTTCTATATTCTTTCTCATATTGTAATATGTCTCTGTACCGAATTTCATGGCAGCTAGTGAATAGTTCATCAGTATTACCGGTTTTTATGTTTGGAACCTTAATTTTGAACTTGAGAGTACAATGGAATTTTCATCCTTCTGCGTCGTGATAAAAGTCATCTTGCGCAGGGGTTGCAATCCATGGAAGAGCTGGAACAAGTCTTGATCATGCTGAATTCAAATTAATACCTGAGTATCTGGACCACACTACGAGACATATTAGATTGTCTACGAGCATTCATCATGTGATAATCTCATTTTCATTCATTCAATTGCGCATCATTTCAGCAAATCGGTATGGCCACAGTAGCTTAGTGGTTTGGGTCACGAACTTATAGCCGGGGTTCGAATTCTGGTGCCACTGAAGACCTGTGGTGCTGAGGGAGCCAAAATACTTTAACTCTATCAGTGTTCAATTTCTTCCTGTTGGTGTGGAGAGGTAGTTATGAGAAAGGGCGTAGTTTAGGTGTCGCCCTCGTCACATGACCGAGGTTTAGATTTACGAGGTCCATCACCAATAGCCCTCGTGTTGCTTTACAGAGTGACGTTATTAAACTCTCAGTCACTCAACAAATCAGGTAATTGATGTCTCAAATCAATAAACGAAAAATAAAAAAAGCATTAGTATCTCCTCACGAATTACAAAAGTGAGATGTTTGCATTTTTCTCCAACTACTGTATAGGCACCTTCTTTAAAAATTAGTGCTGGGAATCAATAATTGTTCATTGCATTTTTATTATTAATAATTCTGACCATTTATACTACTGTTTGTAAAAAATGTAACACCATGAAGGAATCAGCATAATTAAATAAAATTGAATGCAGAAACGACGTGTATTAATACAAATAAATGACGAAATTTTCAAAGCAAAAAACAATATTAAGTGTCCGAAATCAGTATTTGGTGTAGCCATCACGCGCTGCAATAATTGCTGCTATACAACGGGGCATGGAGTCAAGCAGATTTTGAATATCTGCTTGTGGATGAGAATTCCATATTGCTCTTATGTGCAGCAAAAGTTTGTCTTTTGAAACTGCAGGAGGCGGATCACGAGCGAAATGCCGACCAACCACATCCCACACCTGCTCAAAAGGCGACATATCCGGCGAATAAGCAGGCCAAAGAAGAAGTTGCATGTGTTGGGCTGAACAGAAGTCTCGAACAGTCTTTGAAACATGTGAGCGTGCATTATGCTGCTGAAAGATAGCGCCAGGGATGCCTTGAAGGATGGGAACGACTTCGGGCTGTAGCACTTCATGGACGTACCTGATGCTATTGAGATTACTCTCAATTCGTAGCAAATTGGATCGTCCATGATAAGAAACTGCACCCCAAACCATAACTCCTGGCGTTAGGTCACTATGTCATTCGATAACGCACTCTGGAAGGCAGCGTTCACCGGCATAGCGTCTATCACGAATGCGGCCATTATGGTCCCACAAATTGAAGCGTGATTCATCTGGAAAAAAACTTGGTGCCAATTAGCTAGCTAGGCTCTGTGCTCATGATCCCATTGCAGATGCAGCCGTCGATGGTTTGCCGTGAGGGGGATCCTGTAAAAAGGCACCCTAGCATGCAATCCACGGTGCAGCAGACGTCGACGAATTGACGAAGCCGACATTAGTACACCTGTAGCAGTAGACCAACGTGCTGCCAACTGCCTGGAGGAAGCTGTACGGTCATTCATCGACATGAAGAGCAAGTGTTGCTCGTCGCGCGCTGATATCACCTTCCGTCATCCACTGCCTGTTTTTCGAGTTGTTGGGTGCTCGTTGGTCCACTGCTTTCAAACTCGCATCACTGTGGAACTGTTCCCCTGCACACGAGCTCTTATTGCGCTATAGGAAAATCCTATTTCTCAGAGGCCGATAAGTCTCCCCCGCTCAAACTCCGTAAGTGGTTGGAATTTTTCCTTATTTCGTCGTGGAGGCATACTTAGGTCTCACTGAACGTCCACCACTAACAAATAATCATTAACTATTTTCAACGTCTCACTATAGCCCTCTATTTACACGCTTTTAGCATCAGTTCAGAGGGCGCTGCGTACGCCACGCATGCGCAGAGGCTCTGAAACTTTACTATTTTGCGTAACCTCTTTTAATTGATATTTGCTACAAAGTCCATTTAATTCTGATAATTCGTTCATGATGTTGCATTTTTCACAAACAGCATGCATATAAATCTTTTATACTATATCTTTATGTTAACACTTTTAATAGTAAATGTTTTAAATTCATTTACTTGATTTAAAAACAAATAATATTTATCTGAAAGCATACGTCGAATAAATGCAAATTTTCAATAGAGTCTACCTTTCGAACTTTGGTTTCAGAAGAAGCATTAATTCACTCTATGACAACTCTATACAACTTTTTCTTAAAAGAAAAATTCAATTACTCATTGATTTTTAGGCCAACGATTGAATAAAAAAAATAGAGAGTTAATTTTAAAAAAATAATATACAAGAGGTGATTAAATGAAAAGGTACGAAACGACATAAAAATGAAACAGTTAAATATTTGCATATTCCACCAAGGGAGAATGTAGCGAGACATCTCGGGATGCCATTGGAGACTCTGACTGGGATCGGATCATGCGCGGGTGCCCGCATGCGAAGGAGAGAGCAAAGGCTCTTATAAAAAGCGGCGTCCAAATGATGCGAGCACAGAATTACTCGAGCACAGAAAAAGCATTAACTCCGATGTGTACTGTGAGACACTCCGACGTCTACGCAGGTCCATCAAGAACAAAAGACCGGGGCTGCTCACGGAGGGTGTGGTTCTGCTCCATGATAACGCGCGTCCACACGTCTCCAGAGTCACACAAATGGAACTGGACAAGTTCCAATGGGAGACGTTGGACCATCCATCCTACAGTCCGGAGATGTCACAATGCTATTTCCATGTGTTTGGTCCACTGAAGAAACACCTGAAAGGAAAGCGCTTCAACTCGGACGACGTACTCAAGGACACTGTGAAGGACTGGGTCTCGTCACAGCCACAGGAATTCTGGGAACAAGGAATCCTGCGGCTTGTTCATCAGTGGGATCGTTGTGCTCAGGCCTATGGTGTATATTTTGAATAAAGTCTATATTTGTACCCACCGTGTCGTTTCGTACCTTTTCATTTGATCACCCCTTGAATATTTTCTTGTTGTTACAAAAAACTAACAAATGCGGAAAAATTTCGAAAGGTGGATAAAAGTCCCTAGAAGTGTTTTGAAGTTCCTGTAAATTTAGAAACAAAATGTGTCATACTTCTTTTTCTCAAAATATTATTTTCATTAAGCGTATCATTATTTCATCAATACGATTAATTGACAAAATTCGCTCAAAAACTCAAATCTCAAGTTTTTTCCCCCGTCTAAATTGTTCTTTATATACTTTTCTATAATCTCACAAAATTTTAAAGCTCTAAACTTAAGAAACACAGAATTATGATATCTTTGACGTTCGTTCTTATTCACATCTGTGAGGGATCTATCCGCGTCCTTTCTTTAATATAATCCTCTTGGGAAATCTTTAGTCTATCCATTCGAGTTTATTCACAGCCAATCCTCTGAAGAAGAAAACTTAATTATTCTGATTGGGTTGGCTATATATAGTTTAGGTTTTTAAGCAAAAATGAGAGTAAGGGAGGAGATATGATAGATTGCTACTGGTCAGGTATTATACCATTTTATTGCGTATTTCAGAGATTCGATAGGTGAAAGAATCAAAGGGACGATTGGTCAGTAAAGTTAAATTATTGCTCAGATAATTGGGGGGGATAGTAGATTTGATCTTGATATAGAAGGTCGACACACATTTAAAGTCTTCTCACAATTCGCGCATCTTGTTATTAATCCACATATTACTTAGAATGAGAGCATCTCTTCTCTTTCAAATTATTTGAAGTGTGTCGATAAATTGTGTGATCAATAAATAAAGTGATTTTTAGATATGTCTAGTCTTCCTACCTTTTCTCTTATAGTTCTAGGCGGGACTGAGAGAGGGAGTCCTATGACAAATCAAAACTTTAAACTTGCTTATCCCAAAAAGATAATAACTAGTTTGCCTTCATTTAAAATACTAAGGCTTTTTTCTATTGTGCCTAATGCTTTAAATATTTTTTTTTTACCTATTGCTAATAGAACATGCAAAAAAAGTTCGCATGCGTTCTTCAATCAAACAATAGATAATTTTTTAAAAATAATTGAACTCAGAATTAAACATTTTTTAAGGAATTTTCAATAAGTATTCATAAAAAGAAGTATTCTAAGAATATCAATCACGTTATCGCAAAACCCATACCAACATTTATTACAAATGGTTGGTATGGTGACGCACTTGTAAATGAAATTTAATGCGTGTACGTCTCACTACATATACTTGTTACTACTTATTTACGTAATGTACACTGCTGGCCACCGTAAATGCAGCACCAAGAAAGACAAGAGATAGCACAACAAAATTTATTTTGTAGAACACATGTTAACCAAGTATCAAATGATTAAATTTATAGACTTCTGTGAAGTGTGGTTCCTGCAAGAATCAGTAGCCAGAGTAGCCGCCATTGTTGGAGAACATCGCTGCCACACGCCTCGTGATTGATTCGAAGAGAATTTAAATGTGTTCTTGGGGTACAGCAGACCAAGAAGCTTTCACACGTTGCCAAAGTTGATCTGGTGTGGCAGCTGGGGGTGTAATCTGGGTCAATCGTTGAGCAACCATGGACCACATGTTTTCTACCTGCGAAAGATCCGGAGAGCGAGCCACCCAGGGAAGCAATTCAATCTGGTGATTGACGAAGAACCTTTGGACAATGCGTGCCATGTGTGGTTGCGTACTTTCCTGTTGAAATATGGCTGTGGCCAACCCCTGAAGGTAAGGAAGGACAACTGGCTCCAACACCTCGGAGATATAGCGCTGGCTGTTTAAAGTACCGGCAATGCGTACTAGAAGAGTGCGAGAGTGTGATATCCAATACCGCCCCATACCATAATACCAGGTGCAGGACCAGTGTGGCGGTGCATAACGCAGCTGCTCAGCATCCTCTCTCCACGGTGTTATGAATGAGAATGAGACTTTAGATTTTGAGTTTGATGTAGAATGCAATTATGAATTGTATAACGAACGGATTTTGACTTACCGCCCTTTTCCATGCTGGGCGTATGAACACTGTGGAAGTATTTCTTAAATCTGACTGAAAGATATATAAATGAAGATTATTAATGAATAACACCATTGATTTCACAAGTCGACTTTTCATGTATATATTTGCTTCACACACACACTCATGCCTTTACATGTACGATAAAAGAAAAAACATTTCACAACACATAATCACAAGAATGGCGACCAGTACAACCGAATAATCCGAATAGAATGTCATTTTCCCGCCGAAATCACATCGGCTTCCAGAAAACGAAGTCCAGTTCGTGGCGCCATCTCTGGACGGCGAAAGGAGTCAACTATTCTTAACATCCTCCGGGGGGCGGGAAGATGTAGTCGATGGTGGTAGGGGCAAGAGTGCAACTTGAGAGACTGGTCTTGTCATGACTCCACGTGAAGTCTGGATAGTGACGACACGGCATATTCCGTCAGCTCCAGGATGTGTGGCCACAATCCTTCCGGGAGTCCACCTGGTGCTGAAAGAGGCTGGATTCTTGATTAGGACGAGGGATCCTACCATGAAGTCTTTCTGGCCCTGCATCCATTTGGTTCGGGACTGCAAGGTGTTGAGGTAGGAGAGCTGCCAGCGAGACCAGTACATCCTTTTCAACTTCATCAGAAGAGACCACCTAGAATGAAGACTCAAGGATTGGTTAGTCAGACTGTGATCAGGGAGTTCAAGCAAGGGACACCCGATAAGAAAGTGTCCGGGTGTTAACACCTGGAGATCCTTAGGGTCTGATGATAGCGGATAAAGAGGACGTGAATTTATGCACGCCTCGATTTGGCACAGGATTGTAGCTAACTCTTCAAAGTTCAGCACAGCCGCCTTTAAGGTTTTGAGCAAATGATGCTTTGTGAGTTTGACTGAGGCTTCCCACACACCTCCGAAATTCGGTGCATATGGAGGAATGAAGTGCCACTGAATGTTTTTGCTTGACGAATAGTCCTGGACATTAGAGTTGTGAAGTAATTTAAACAAGTCCTTCAAGTAAGCTGAAGCACCAACGAAATTTGTACCGTTGTCAGAATAAATGTCTGATGGATAGCCACGGCGTGACACAAATCGACGCAGTGCTGACAAAAATGCTGCTGCTGATAGCGAAGATACGAGTTCAAGGTGCACTGCTTTAGTACACATGCAGATGGAGAGGCAGATGTAAGATTTGAAGTTGCTGGTCTTGCGAGTATGTTGGCACTTTGTCGTGATTGGTCCAGCAAAGTCAATGCCTACTTTTTCAAAAGCACGACAAGGGGTGATTCGTTCGATGGATAGATCACCCATCATTTGAGAGACAGGCTTCGCCACAAGCTTAAAACAGTCTACGCAGTTGTGTAGTTCTTTTCTGACAGCTGATTTACCATTAGGTATCCAAAACTGCTGACGAATGAGGGATAAAACTAGTTCCTGCCCAGCATGGAAATTGACCCTATGAAAATGTCTAATGATTAGATTTGTAAAGTGATTGTTTTTTGGTATGAGCATAGGATGCTTTTGTTCAAATTTAAGAGTTTGTTGGAGACGAAGACGTCCTCCGACACGAAGAATTCCCTCAGAGTCAAGAAATACATTCAAAGACTGAAGTTTGCTAGATTTGGGAAGAGGCTTGTTATACATTTCAAGAGATTAAGTTCTGTATGGGATTCTCCACTTTGTAACAATTTGACTACCTTTTTGATTGAGGTTTCTAACTCATGTGTATATAAAGGGCCAGTAACTTTGGACACTGATTTGGAATTATGGTAGAACCTGAATATCCATGCAACAGTCCTAATTACTTTCATGTATGAGGAAAACTTATCCAAGAAACTAAGAGAATTATCAACACCAGTTGAAAGAACAACAGAGTCACTTAATGATTCAGACTGATCAATAGGAACAAGTGGAACAGGCTGTTCAAAGAAAGGAAGAAATGAATTGGAAGAAGGATGGAAATCATGAAGCCAATTTTGGACCAGCTACCCACTCCGAATTTTCAATAAGTTGTTTCGGGTAGAGGCCTCTTGTTGCCCAATCTGCCGGGTTTAATTTTCTCGGAATGTGATGCCAAGATTCTTTTGAGGTTAGTGTGTGAATTTTTCCAACCCTGTGTTGCACAAATTGATTTCCTTTTACAGGTGGATTATTTATCCAACTCAGTGTAATTGTTGAGTCACACCATAAATAAGTATCGTGAGTGATGTTAAGAGATCTCTTAAATGTATCTAGAAGTTCAGCCAGAAGCAGAGCACCACAAAGCTCTAATTTAGGTAATGATATTGTTTGTACAGGTGCCACACGAGTTTTTGAAACCATTAAGAATAAGTGTGGCGAATCAGAAACAACACGTAAGTATATTACGGCTGAATATGCCTTTGAGGAGGCGTCACAGAACCCATGAATTTCACAGTGTTTAGCATTTTGTGTTTGAACATATCTGGGAACTTTTATTTGTTTGAGGCATGAAATTTCTGCTTGAAACCGATTCCATCTATTAAGAATGTCTGATGATATCTCATCATCCCAGTCAAGCCCTGCCTTCCACAGGTCTTGAAGAATAATCTTTAAAATTATAGTTGAGGGAGAGACAAACCCCAGCGGATCAAAGATGCGTGCAATGATTGATAGCATCTGTCTCTTTGTGGATACCTGGTCTGGTAAGACTGCTCTTACTTTAAAGGAATCCTCGTTTAGATCCCAGAATAAGCCAAGAATTTTCTGGGTGGACTCATCATCAAATGAATGTGAGGAAATATTTGTCTTTAGACTGTTTGGCAAGTCTGACAAGACTTCTGGATGAGTGCATGACCATTTTCGCAGCTCAAATCCACCGGCTGACATTAAATTTTGCAGTTCGTGAACAATTTTCCTAGCAGAGTCCAATGAGTCAGCACCGGCTAACAAATCGTCAACATAGAAATGATTTTTTGCGAGCTTAGCTGCCTGTGGAAAACGATGTTTTTCATCCTCACATAATTGTTTCAAAGTTCGGATGGCAAGAATTGGGGCACAAGATGTACCATAGGTAACTGTATTTAATTTGAAAATCCCTAATGGTTCCTCTGGAGACTTCCTTCAAAATATTTGTTGAAAGCATACATCATCTTGTGATATTAATATCTGTCTATACATTTTTGCAATGTCAGCAGAAAAAGCAATTGGGAAGAATCTGAATTTAAGTAAAGTTAGAAAAATGTCTGACTGTAGTTTTTTACCAGTCAGCAGAATGTCATTCAAAGAATTTCCATTTGTACTTTTGAATGAGCCGTCAAACACCACCCTTAATTTGGTTGTGGAACTATTATCATTAATCACACCATGATGTGGTAAGAAATAATGTGGAGATTTTACATCTGATGCGAGAGGCGTCATGTGACCAAGGTTTTGGTATTCCTCCATAAATTCTGTGTATTGTTCCTTTAATTGATTATTAGAGTGAAGTTTTCTTTCAAGAGAATAGAATCGTTTTAATGCATCCTCCTTACTATCTCCAAGACTTGAATCATCTCTAAATGGCAGTTTTAGAATATATCTACCATCAGCATTACGAATATGAGAATTTACGAATATAGACTCACATAGCTCATCCTCATCCTTTGACGGAATTTCCTTAGGAACAGATTCAAGTTCCCAAAATTGTTTCAAAGAATGGTCTATGTTTAAAAGGGTGTGACAGATTAGGGATGAATTTTGATTATATGGTGTATTTATGGTACCTGACAATAAATGACCTAATTTTGTTGGCAATGCTGATTTGGTACCTTTGGGTCCCATTATAGGAGTCCCTGAAATTATTGTCATAAAAACATCAGCACCTAGAAGAATGTCTATTTCATTTTCAATATAAAACGTTGGATCAGCAAGAGTTATATCTTTGATATGAGGCCACTCATGATATTTAATTGGAAAGTTTGGCATAGCTGAAGTTACTTTCGAGACTAACAAAGCTTTTACTTGAAATTTATCAGAGGAAACACAAGAAAAAAATTCCAAATTTGTCGAATATAATGAAGTTTCAGCAAATGTTTCATTTACACCTACTAATCTATGATTGGTGTGTTTTAATGGCAATTTTAAGCGATCAGCACACTGCTTGGAAATCAAAGAATTTTGAGAAGCATTGTCTATCAAAGCACGGCAAGTTATTTGTTGAGCATGTTTAGATTTAACATTTATTAATGCTGTGGACAACAATACGTGACCTTCTGCCAATTGTGTGCAATTGTTAGACACTGTCACAACAGAATTTGCTTGAGTATCTGCTGAAGGACTGACTGAATATCTGTGTAATAATGTATGGTGTCTTTCAGAACAGTTTTTACAAGAGAATCCTATTCTACATGTGTCAAGCCTGTGGTTACTCCTCAAACAATTGATACATAAATTATTGTTCCGTACCACTTGCCATCTTTCATTTACATTCATAGAATTAAAAGTTGGACATTTGAATAAGGCGTGGCTTTGACAACATAGAATGCAATTGTTACTTTTAACAACATCTAATTTTACCCCTGATTTTACTTGGTTACATTTGACAACAGTAGTATTTACATTTGATTTGTTAAATGAATTTAATGGTTTAACATTACCTTTCTTAATGTCAGGTTTTACAAAGTTTAACTCATTCAGACCACGAGCTTCTCTTTCAATGAAAACTCTAAATTCCTCAAGAGTGGGAATTTTATTATTTTCCAAAGATAATTCCCACCGTTGCCTAATACATGCATCCACTTTTGAAATGAGAAAATTTATTATGATCAACTCTGTTAATGAATTTGTTTCTAAATCTAAAGTTTTCAAATTTCGAATGACTTCATTGCAAATATCTATTATTTCCAAAAGCAATTTTGAAGTAATTGCCCTGGATATCTTAATACTAAATAGCTTATTTATTTGGCTAAGAGCTAATTGTCGTTTGTTTTCATACCGACTGCACAGTATATCCCAACAGTTCTTAAGATTGTCCACAGTAATTGCAAAACCCCGAATTAATTTGGCTGCATCCCCGCGAACAGAAGCCTGCAGATATTGCAATTTTTCAAGATCACTTATTGATTTGTTATCTAGAATAGAAGACTTAAATAACTCTTTGAATGAAATCCAGTTCTCGCAATTTCCATAAAAATGCGGAACTTCAAGTTTTGGTAAATTAACTACTAAGACTTTACATGAATACTATTTTTTACTTCCTCAACCTCATATTTTGTTCAAGGTCAACAACCCAATTGAATAGTATATCTTTATATTTCATATAAATGTCAAATGATTCATCACTTTCAGGCGTTGACAATTCACCGAATATTTCAGTTAATCTAGTTTCGTATTTCAACGCTTGGGTTTTTAAAACACGTATGCGTGATTTATTATCATCGCATTCATTTATTCTACTTTCAAAAACTTTTAATTCTTTTATAATTAAATCAAATTTACCACTATTTTTCGACTGTTTTGGAAGCCATGATTTATAAAAGAAATTTTAAAATTCTACAGAAAATACACAACTATACCAATAATAACAAATGCCAACACAATGCAAATACACAACTATCAAAAAATATCTATACAAAATAGAACAAAAGAATAAGTCTAGAATCAAATAATAAATAATATCAATCAGAATGTATAAGAATACTTCAAGAATTCTATCAGAATAAA
>BMAO01008317.1:0-26156 GCA_019973975.1 Trichonephila clavata | reverse complement strand
TGTAAAATCCGACCGCTGATCACGGAATACATGTAGCACTTTTCAAAATTTCAATTAGATCAAAAGTTATTGCAAAAAAATGTTCACATTTTTTGGATATTTGGCAGGGGAGACGTCATGAACAGGGAAAAAATTTCTAACTCCTATTCCAAACAAACCAATTTTCTTATTTAAAATCCGACGCTGATCACGAATACATGTAGCGCTTTTCAAAATTTCAATTAGATCAAAAGTTATTGCAATAATAAAATTTCACATTTTTTGGATATTTGGCAGCGGAGACGTCATGAACAGGGAAAAAATTTCTAACTCCTATTCCAACCAAACTCAATTTTCTTATTTAAAATCCGACGCTGATCACGAATACATGTAGCGCTTTTCAAAATTTCAATTAGATCAAAAGTTATTGCAATAATAAAATTTCACATTTTTTGGATATTTGGCAGGGGGAACGTCATGAACAGGGAAAAAATTTCTAACTCCTATTCAAACCAAACTCAATTTTCTTATTTAAAATCCGACGCTGATCACGAATACATGTAGCGCTTTTCAAAATTTCAATTAGATCAAAAGTTATTGCAATAAAAAATTTCACATTTTTTGGATATTTGGCAGGAGACGTCATGAACAGGGAAAAATTTCTAACTCCTATTCCAACCAAACTCAATTTTCTTATGTAAAATCCGACGCTGATCACGAATACATGTAGCGCTTTTTAAAAAATTTCAATTAGATCAAAAGTTATTGCAATAAAAAATTTCACATTTTTTGGATATTTGGCAGGGGAGACGTCATGAACAGGGAAAAAATTTCTAACTCCTATTCCAACCAAACTCAATTTTCTTATTTAAAATCCGACGCTGATCACGAATACATGTAGCGCTTTTCAAAATTTCAATTAGATCAAAAGTTATTGCAATAAAAAATTTCACATTTTTTGGATATTTGGAAGGGGAGACGTCATGAACAGGGAAAAAATTTCTAACTCCTATTCCAACCAAACTCAATTTTCTTATTTAAAATCCGACGCTGATCACGAATACATGTAGCGCTTTTCAAAATTTCAATTAGATCAAAAGTTATTGCAATAAAAAATTTCACATTTTTTGGATATTTGGCAGGGGAGACGTCATGAACAGGGAAAAAATTTCTAACTCCTATTCCAACCAAACTCAATTTTCTTATTTAAAATCCGACGCTGATCACGAATACATGTAGCGCTTTTCAAAATTTCAATTAGATCAAAAGTTATTGCAATAAAAATTTCACATTTTTTGGATATTTGGCAGGGGAGACGTCATGAACAGGGAAAAAATTTCTAACTCCTATTCCAACCAAACTCAATTTTCTTATTTAAAATCCGACGCTGATCACGAATACATGTAGCGCTTTTCAAAATTTCAATTAGATCAAAAGTTATTGCAATAATAAAATTTCACATTTTTTGGATATTTGGCAGGGAGACGTCATGAACAGGGAAAAAATTTCTAACTCCTATTCCAACCAAACTCCAATTTCTTATTTAAAATCCGACGCTGATCACGAATACATGTAGCGCTTTTCAAAATTTCAATTAGATCAAAAGTTATTGCAATAAAAAATTTCACATTTTTTGGATATTTGGCAGGGGAGACGTCATGAACAGGGAAAAAATTTCTAACTCCTATTCCAACCAAACTCAATTTTCTTATTTAAAATCCGACGCTGATCACGAATACATGTAGCGCTTTTCAAAATTTCAATTAGATCAAAAGTTATTGCAATAATAAAATTTCACATTTTTTGGATATTTGGCAGGGGAGACGTCATGAACAGGGAAAAAATTTCTAACTCCTATTCCAACCAAACTCAATTTTCTTATTTAAAATCCGACGCTGATCACGAATACATGTAGCGCTTTTCAAAATTTCAATTAGATCAAAAGTTATTGCAATAATAAAATTTCACATTTTTTGGATATTTGGCAGGGAGACGTCATGAACAGGGAAAAAATTTCTAACTCCTATTCAAACCAAACTCAATTTTCTTATTTAAAATCCGACGCTGATCACGAATACATGTAGCGCTTTTCAAAATTTCAATTAGATCAAAAGTTATTGCAATAATAAAATTTCACATTTTTTGGATATTTGGCAGGGGAGACGTCATGAACAGGGAAAAAATTTCTAACTCCTATTCCAACCAAACTCAATTTTCTTATTTAAAATCCGACGCTGATCACGAATACATGTAGCGCTTTTCAAAATTTCAATTAGATCAAAAGTTATTGCAATAATAAAATTTCACATTTTTTGGATATTTGGCAGGGAGACGTCATGAACAGGGAAAAAATTTCTAACTCCTATTCCAACCAAACTCAATTTTCTTATTTAAAATCCGACGCTGATCACGAATACATGTAGCGCTTTTCAAAATTTCAATTAGATCAAAAGTTATTGCAATAATAAAATTTCACATTTTTTGGATATTTGGCAGGGGAGACGTCATGAACAGGGAAAAAATTTCTAACTCCTATTCAACCAAACTCAATTTTCTTATTTAAAATCCGACGCTGATCACGAATACATGTAGCGCTTTTCAAAATTTCAATTAGATCAAAAGTTATTGCAATAAAAATTTCACATTTTTTGGATATTTGGCAGGGGAGACGTCATGAACAGGGAAAAAATTTCTAACTCCTATTCCAACCAAACTCAATTTTCTTATTTAAAATCCGACGCTGATCACGAATACATGTAGCGCTTTTCAAAATTTCAATTAGATCAAAAGTTATTGCAATAATAAAATTTCACATTTTTTGGATATTTGGCAGGGGAGACGTCATGAACAGGGAAAAAATTTCTAACTCCTATTCAACCAAACTCAATTTTCTTATTTAAAATCCGACGCTGATCACGAATACATGTAGCGCTTTTCAAAATTTCAATTAGATCAAAAGTTATTGCAATAATAAAATTTCACATTTTTTGGATATTTGGCAGGGGAGACGTCATGAACAGGGAAAAAATTTCTAACTCCTATTCCAACCAAACTCAATTTTCTTATTTAAAATCCGACGCTGATCACGAATACATGTAGCGCTTTTCAAAATTTCAATTAGATCAAAAGTTATTGCAATAATAAAATTTCACATTTTTTGGATATTTGGCAGGGGAGACGTCATGAACAGGGAAAAAATTTCTAACTCCTATTCCAACCAAACTCAATTTTCTTATTTAAAATCCGACGCTGATCACGAATACATGTAGCGCTTTTCAAAATTTCAATTAGATCAAAAGTTATTGCAATAATAAAATTTCACATTTTTTGGATATTTGGCAGGGAGACGTCATGAACAGGGAAAAAATTTCTAACTCCTATTCCAACCAAACTCAATTTTCTTATTTAAAATCCGACGCTGATCACGAATACATGTAGCGCTTTTCAAAATTTCAATTAGATCAAAAGTTATTGCAATAATAAAATTTCACATTTTTTGGATATTTGGCAGGGGAGACGTCATGAACAGGGAAAAAATTTCTAACTCCTATTCAACCAAACTCAATTTTCTTATTTAAAATCCGACGCTGATCACGAATACATGTAGCGCTTTTCAAAATTTCAATTAGATCAAAAGTTATTGCAATAAAAAATTTCACATTTTTTGGATATTTGGCAGGGGAGACGTCATGAACAGGGAAAAAATTTCTAACTCCTATTCCAACCAAACTCAATTTTCTTATTTAAAATCCGACGCTGATCACGAATACATGTAGCGCTTTTCAAAATTTCAATTAGATCAAAAGTTATTGCAATAATAAAATTTCACATTTTTTGGATATTTGGCAGGGAGACGTCATGAACAGGGAAAAAATTTCTAACTCCTATTCCAACCAAACTCAATTTTCTTATTTAAAATCCGACGCTGATCACGAATACATGTAGCGCTTTTCAAAATTTCAATTAGATCAAAAGTTATTGCAATAATAAAATTTCACATTTTTTGGATATTTGGCAGGGGAGACGTCATGAACAGGGAAAAAATTTCTAACTCCTATTCCAACCAAACTCAATTTTCTTATTTAAAATCCGACGCTGATCACGAATACATGTAGCGCTTTTCAAAATTTCAATTAGATCAAAAGTTATTGCAATAATAAAATTTCACATTTTTTGGATATTTGGCAGGGAGACGTCATGAACAGGGAAAAAATTTCTAACTCCTATTCCAACCAAACTCAATTTTCTTATTTAAAATCCGACGCTGATCACGAATACATGTAGCGCTTTTCAAAATTTCAATTAGATCAAAAGTTATTGCAATAATAAAATTTCACATTTTTTGGATATTTGGCAGGGGAGACGTCATGAACAGGGAAAAAATTTCTAACTCCTATTCCAACCAAACTCAATTTTCTTATTTAAAATCCGACGCTGATCACGAATACATGTAGCGCTTTTCAAAATTTCAATTAGATCAAAAGTTATTGCAATAAAAAATTTCACATTTTTTGGATATTTGGCAGGGGAGACGTCATGAACAGGGAAAAAATTTCTAACTCCTATTCCAACCAAACTCAATTTTCTTATTTAAAATCCGACGCTGATCACGAATACATGTAGCGCTTTTCAAAATTTCAATTAGATCAAAAGTTATTGCAATAAAAAATTTCACATTTTTTGGATATTTGGCAGGGGAGACGTCATGAACAGGGAAAAAATTTCTAACTCCTATTCCAACCAAACTCAATTTTCTTATTTAAAATCCGACGCTGATCACGAATACATGTAGCGCTTTTCAAAATTTCAATTAGATCAAAAGTTATTGCAATAATAAAATTTCACATTTTTTGGATATTTGGCAGGGGAGACGTCATGAACAGGGAAAAAATTTCTAACTCCTATTCCAACCAAACTCAATTTTCTTATTTAAAATCCGACGCTGATCACGAATACATGTAGCGCTTTTCAAAATTTCAATTAGATCAAAAGTTATTGCAATAATAAAATTTCACATTTTTTGGATATTTGGCAGGGGAGACGTCATGAACAGGGAAAAAATTTCTAACTCCTATTCCAACCAAACTCAATTTTCTTATTTAAAATCCGACGCTGATCACGAATACATGTAGCGCTTTTCAAAATTTCAATTAGATCAAAAGTTATTGCAATAATAAAATTTCACATTTTTTGGATATTTGGCAGGGGAGACGTCATGAACAGGGAAAAAATTTCTAACTCCTATTCAACCAAACTCAATTTTCTTATTTAAAATCCGACGCTGATCACGAATACATGTAGCGCTTTTCAAAATTTCAATTAGATCAAAAGTTATTGCAATAAAAAATTTCACATTTTTTGGATATTTGGCAGGGGAGACGTCATGAACAGGGAAAAAATTTCTAACTCCTATTCCAACCAAACTCAATTTTCTTATTTAAAATCCGACGCTGATCACGAATACATGTAGCGCTTTTCAAAATTTCAATTAGATCAAAAGTTATTGCAATAATAAAATTTCACATTTTTTGGATATTTGGCAGGGGAGACGTCATGAACAGGGAAAAAATTTCTAACTCCTATTCCAACCAAACTCAATTTTCTTATTTAAAATCCGACGCTGATCACGAATACATGTAGCGCTTTTCAAAATTTCAATTAGATCAAAAGTTATTGCAATAATAAAATTTCACATTTTTTGGATATTTGGCAGGGAGACGTCATGAACAGGGAAAAAATTTCTAACTCCTATTCCAACCAAACTCAATTTTCTTATTTAAAATCCGACGCTGATCACGAATACATGTAGCGCTTTTCAAAATTTCAATTAGATCAAAAGTTATTGCAATAATAAAATTTCACATTTTTTGGATATTTGGCAGGGAGACGTCATGAACAGGGAAAAAATTTCTAACTCCTATTCCAACCAAACTCAATTTTCTTATTTAAAATCCGACGCTGATCACGAATACATGTAGCGCTTTTCAAAATTTCAATTAGATCAAAAGTTATTGCAATAATAAAATTTCACATTTTTTGGATATTTGGCAGGGGAGACGTCATGAACAGGGAAAAAATTTCTAACTCCTATTCCAACCAAACTCAATTTTCTTATTTAAAATCCGACGCTGATCACGAATACATGTAGCGCTTTTCAAAATTTCAATTAGATCAAAAGTTATTGCAATAAAAAATTTCACATTTTTTGGATATTTGGCAGGGGAGACGTCATGAACAGGGAAAAAATTTCTAACTCCTATTCAACCAAACTCAATTTTCTTATTTAAAATCCGACGCTGATCACGAATACATGTAGCGCTTTTCAAAATTTCAATTAGATCAAAAGTTATTGCAATAATAAAATTTCACATTTTTTGGATATTTGGCAGGGGAGACGTCATGAACAGGGAAAAAATTTCTAACTCCTATTCCAACCAAACTCAATTTTCTTATTTAAAATCCGACGCTGATCACGAATACATGTAGCGCTTTTCAAAATTTCAATTAGATCAAAAGTTATTGCAATAATAAAATTTCACATTTTTTGGATATTTGGCAGGGGAGACGTCATGAACAGGGAAAAAATTTCTAACTCCTATTCCAACCAAACTCAATTTTCTTATTTAAAATCCGACGCTGATCACGAATACATGTAGCGCTTTTCAAAATTTCAATTAGATCAAAAGTTATTGCAATAATAAAATTTCACATTTTTTGGATATTTGGCAGGGGAGACGTCATGAACAGGGAAAAAATTTCTAACTCCTATTCAACCAAACTCAATTTTCTTATTTAAAATCCGACGCTGATCACGAATACATGTAGCGCTTTTCAAAATTTCAATTAGATCAAAAGTTATTGCAATAATAAAATTTCACATTTTTTGGATATTTGGCAGGGGAGACGTCATGAACAGGGAAAAAATTTCTAACTCCTATTCCAACCAAACTCAATTTTCTTATTTAAAATCCGACGCTGATCACGAATACATGTAGCGCTTTTCAAAATTTCAATTAGATCAAAAGTTATTGCAATAATAAAATTTCACATTTTTTGGATATTTGGCAGGGGAGACGTCATGAACAGGGAAAAAATTTCTAACTCCTATTCCAACCAAACTCAATTTTCTTATTTAAAATCCGACGCTGATCACGAATACATGTAGCGCTTTTCAAAATTTCAATTAGATCAAAAGTTATTGCAATAATAAAATTTCACATTTTTTGGATATTTGGCAGGGAGACGTCATGAACAGGGAAAAAATTTCTAACTCCTATTCAACCAAACTCAATTTTCTTATTTAAAATCCGACGCTGATCACGAATACATGTAGCGCTTTTCAAAATTTCAATTAGATCAAAAGTTATTGCAATAATAAAATTTCACATTTTTTGGATATTTGGCAGGGGAGACGTCATGAACAGGGAAAAAATTTCTAACTCCTATTCCAACCAAACTCAATTTTCTTATTTAAAATCCGACGCTGATCACGAATACATGTAGCGCTTTTCAAAATTTCAATTAGATCAAAAGTTATTGCAATAAAAAATTTCACATTTTTTGGATATTTGGCAGGGGAGACGTCATGAACAGGGAAAAAATTTCTAACTCCTATTCAACCAAACTCAATTTTCTTATTTAAAATCCGACGCTGATCACGAATACATGTAGCGCTTTTCAAAATTTCAATTAGATCAAAAGTTATTGCAATAATAAAATTTCACATTTTTTGGATATTTGGCAGGGAGACGTCATGAACAGGGAAAAAATTTCTAACTCCTATTCCAACCAAACTCAATTTTCTTATTTAAAATCCGACGCTGATCACGAATACATGTAGCGCTTTTCAAAATTTCAATTAGATCAAAAGTTATTGCAATAATAAAATTTCACATTTTTTGGATATTTGGCAGGGGAGACGTCATGAACAGGGAAAAAATTTCTAACTCCTATTCCAACCAAACTCAATTTTCTTATTTAAAATCCGACGCTGATCACGAATACATGTAGCGCTTTTCAAAATTTCAATTAGATCAAAAGTTATTGCAATAATAAAATTTCACATTTTTTGGATATTTGGCAGGGGAGACGTCATGAACAGGGAAAAAATTTCTAACTCCTATTCAACCAAACTCAATTTTCTTATTTAAAATCCGACGCTGATCACGAATACATGTAGCGCTTTTCAAAATTTCAATTAGATCAAAAGTTATTGCAATAATAAAATTTCACATTTTTTGGATATTTGGCAGGGGAGACGTCATGAACAGGGAAAAAATTTCTAACTCCTATTCAACCAAACTCAATTTTCTTATTTAAAATCCGACGCTGATCACGAATACATGTAGCGCTTTTCAAAATTTCAATTAGATCAAAAGTTATTGCAATAATAAAATTTCACATTTTTTGGATATTTGGCAGGGAGACGTCATGAACAGGGAAAAAATTTCTAACTCCTATTCCAACCAAACTCAATTTTCTTATTTAAAATCCGACGCTGATCACGAATACATGTAGCGCTTTTCAAAATTTCAATTAGATCAAAAGTTATTGCAATAATAAAATTTCACATTTTTTGGATATTTGGCAGGGGAGACGTCATGAACAGGGAAAAAATTTCTAACTCCTATTCCAACCAAACTCAATTTTCTTATTTAAAATCCGACGCTGATCACGAATACATGTAGCGCTTTTCAAAATTTCAATTAGATCAAAAGTTATTGCAATAATAAAATTTCACATTTTTTGGATATTTGGCAGGGAGACGTCATGAACAGGGAAAAAATTTCTAACTCCTATTCCAACCAAACTCAATTTTCTTATTTAAAATCCGACGCTGATCACGAATACATGTAGCGCTTTTCAAAATTTCAATTAGATCAAAAGTTATTGCAATAATAAAATTTCACATTTTTTGGATATTTGGCAGGGAGACGTCATGAACAGGGAAAAAATTTCTAACTCCTATTCCAACCAAACTCAATTTTCTTATTTAAAATCCGACGCTGATCACGAATACATGTAGCGCTTTTCAAAATTTCAATT
The DNA here is from genome assembly GCA_019973975.1 of Trichonephila clavata. Lineage (NCBI taxonomy): Eukaryota > Metazoa > Arthropoda > Arachnida > Araneae > Nephilidae > Trichonephila > Trichonephila clavata. Next base: position 17,132 of record BMAO01008317.1, on the reverse strand, counting down.
AGATCAAAAGTTATTGCAATAATAAAATTTCACATTTTTTGGATATTTGGCAGGGGAGACGTCATGAACAGGGAAAAAATTTCTAACTCCTATTCCAACCAAACTCAATTTTCTTATTTAAAATCCGACGCTGATCACGAATACATGTAGCGCTTTTCAAAATTTCAATTAGATCAAAAGTTATTGCAATAAAAAATTTCACATTTTTTGGATATTTGGCAGGGGAGACGTCATGAACAGGGAAAAAATTTCTAACTCCTATTCCAACCAAACTCAATTTTCTTATTTAAAATCCGACGCTGATCACGAATACATGTAGCGCTTTTCAAAATTTCAATTAGATCAAAAGTTATTGCAATAAAAAATTTCACATTTTTTGGATATTTGGCAGGGGAGACGTCATGAACAGGGAAAAAATTTCTAACTCCTATTCAACCAAACTCAATTTTCTTATTTAAAATCCGACGCTGATCACGAATACATGTAGCGCTTTTCAAAATTTCAATTAGATCAAAAGTTATTGCAATAATAAAATTTCACATTTTTTGGATATTTGGCAGGGGAGACGTCATGAACAGGGAAAAAATTTCTAACTCCTATTCCAACCAAACTCAATTTTCTTATTTAAAATCCGACGCTGATCACGAATACATGTAGCGCTTTTCAAAATTTCAATTAGATCAAAAGTTATTGCAATAATAAAATTTCACATTTTTTGGATATTTGGCAGGGGAGACGTCATGAACAGGGAAAAAATTTCTAACTCCTATTCAACCAAACTCAATTTTCTTATTTAAAATCCGACGCTGATCACGAATACATGTAGCGCTTTTCAAAATTTCAATTAGATCAAAAGTTATTGCAATAATAAAATTTCACATTTTTTGGATATTTGGCAGGGGAGACGTCATGAACAGGGAAAAAATTTCTAACTCCTATTCAACCAAACTCAATTTTCTTATTTAAAATCCGACGCTGATCACGAATACATGTAGCGCTTTTCAAAATTTCAATTAGATCAAAAGTTATTGCAATAAAAAATTTCACATTTTTTGGATATTTGGCAGGGGAGACGTCATGAACAGGGAAAAAATTTCTAACTCCTATTCAACCAAACTCAATTTTCTTATTTAAAATCCGACGCTGATCACGAATACATGTAGCGCTTTTCAAAATTTCAATTAGATCAAAAGTTATTGCAATAATAAAATTTCACATTTTTTGGATATTTGGCAGGGGAGACGTCATGAACAGGGAAAAAATTTCTAACTCCTATTCAACCAAACTCAATTTTCTTATTTAAAATCCGACGCTGATCACGAATACATGTAGCGCTTTTCAAAATTTCAATTAGATCAAAAGTTATTGCAATAATAAAATTTCACATTTTTTGGATATTTGGCAGGGAGACGTCATGAACAGGGAAAAAATTTCTAACTCCTATTCCAACCAAACTCAATTTTCTTATTTAAAATCCGACGCTGATCACGAATACATGTAGCGCTTTTCAAAATTTCAATTAGATCAAAAGTTATTGCAATAATAAAATTTCACATTTTTTGGATATTTGGCAGGGGAGACGTCATGAACAGGGAAAAAATTTCTAACTCCTATTCCAACCAAACTCAATTTTCTTATTTAAAATCCGACGCTGATCACGAATACATGTAGCGCTTTTCAAAATTTCAATTAGATCAAAAGTTATTGCAATAAAAAATTTCACATTTTTTGGATATTTGGCAGGGGAGACGTCATGAACAGGGAAAAAATTTCTAACTCCTATTCCAACCAAACTCAATTTTCTTATTTAAAATCCGACGCTGATCACGAATACATGTAGCGCTTTTCAAAATTTCAATTAGATCAAAAGTTATTGCAATAATAAAATTTCACATTTTTTGGATATTTGGCAGGGGAGACGTCATGAACAGGGAAAAAATTTCTAACTCCTATTCAACCAAACTCAATTTTCTTATTTAAAATCCGACGCTGATCACGAATACATGTAGCGCTTTTCAAAATTTCAATTAGATCAAAAGTTATTGCAATAATAAAATTTCACATTTTTTGGATATTTGGCAGGGAGACGTCATGAACAGGGAAAAAATTTCTAACTCCTATTCCAACCAAACTCAATTTTCTTATTTAAAATCCGACGCTGATCACGAATACATGTAGCGCTTTTCAAAATTTCAATTAGATCAAAAGTTATTGCAATAATAAAATTTCACATTTTTTGGATATTTGGCAGGGGAGACGTCATGAACAGGGAAAAAATTTCTAACTCCTATTCCAACCAAACTCAATTTTCTTATTTAAAATCCGACGCTGATCACGAATACATGTAGCGCTTTTCAAAATTTCAATTAGATCAAAAGTTATTGCAATAAAAAATTTCACATTTTTTGGATATTTGGCAGGGGAGACGTCATGAACAGGGAAAAAATTTCTAACTCCTATTCCAACCAAACTCAATTTTCTTATTTAAAATCCGACGCTGATCACGAATACATGTAGCGCTTTTCAAAATTTCAATTAGATCAAAAGTTATTGCAATAATAAAATTTCACATTTTTTGGATATTTGGCAGGGGAGACGTCATGAACAGGGAAAAAATTTCTAACTCCTATTCCAACCAAACTCAATTTTCTTATTTAAAATCCGACGCTGATCACGAATACATGTAGCGCTTTTCAAAATTTCAATTAGATCAAAAGTTATTGCAATAAAAAATTTCACATTTTTTGGATATTTGGCAGGGGAGACGTCATGAACAGGGAAAAAATTTCTAACTCCTATTCCAACCAAACTCAATTTTCTTATTTAAAATCCGACGCTGATCACGAATACATGTAGCGCTTTTCAAAATTTCAATTAGATCAAAAGTTATTGCAATAATAAAATTTCACATTTTTTGGATATTTGGCAGGGGAGACGTCATGAACAGGGAAAAAATTTCTAACTCCTATTCCAACCAAACTCAATTTTCTTATTTAAAATCCGACGCTGATCACGAATACATGTAGCGCTTTTCAAAATTTCAATTAGATCAAAAGTTATTGCAATAATAAAATTTCACATTTTTTGGATATTTGGCAGGGAGACGTCATGAACAGGGAAAAAATTTCTAACTCCTATTCAACCAAACTCAATTTTCTTATTTAAAATCCGACGCTGATCACGAATACATGTAGCGCTTTTCAAAATTTCAATTAGATCAAAAGTTATTGCAATAATAAAATTTCACATTTTTTGGATATTTGGCAGGGGAGACGTCATGAACAGGGAAAAAATTTCTAACTCCTATTCCAACCAAACTCAATTTTCTTATTTAAAATCCGACGCTGATCACGAATACATGTAGCGCTTTTCAAAATTTCAATTAGATCAAAAGTTATTGCAATAAAAAATTTCACATTTTTTGGATATTTGGCAGGGGAGACGTCATGAACAGGGAAAAAATTTCTAACTCCTATTCAACCAAACTCAATTTTCTTATTTAAAATCCGACGCTGATCACGAATACATGTAGCGCTTTTCAAAATTTCAATTAGATCAAAAGTTATTGCAATAAAAAATTTCACATTTTTTGGATATTTGGCAGGGGAGACGTCATGAACAGGGAAAAAATTTCTAACTCCTATTCCAACCAAACTCAATTTTCTTATTTAAAATCCGACGCTGATCACGAATACATGTAGCGCTTTTCAAAATTTCAATTAGATCAAAAGTTATTGCAATAATAAAATTTCACATTTTTTGGATATTTGGCAGGGAGACGTCATGAACAGGGAAAAAATTTCTAACTCCTATTCCAACCAAACTCAATTTTCTTATTTAAAATCCGACGCTGATCACGAATACATGTAGCGCTTTTCAAAATTTCAATTAGATCAAAAGTTATTGCAATAAAAAATTTCACATTTTTTGGATATTTGGCAGGGAGACGTCATGAACAGGGAAAAAATTTCTAACTCCTATTCAACCAAACTCAATTTTCTTATTTAAAATCCGACGCTGATCACGAATACATGTAGCGCTTTTCAAAATTTCAATTAGATCAAAAGTTATTGCAATAATAAAATTTCACATTTTTTGGATATTTGGCAGGGGAGACGTCATGAACAGGGAAAAAATTTCTAACTCCTATTCCAACCAAACTCAATTTTCTTATTTAAAATCCGACGCTGATCACGAATACATGTAGCGCTTTTCAAAATTTCAATTAGATCAAAAGTTATTGCAATAATAAAATTTCACATTTTTTGGATATTTGGCAGGGGAGACGTCATGAACAGGGAAAAAATTTCTAACTCCTATTCCAACCAAACTCAATTTTCTTATTTAAAATCCGACGCTGATCACGAATACATGTAGCGCTTTTCAAAATTTCAATTAGATCAAAAGTTATTGCAATAAAAAATTTCACATTTTTTGGATATTTGGCAGGGAGACGTCATGAACAGGGAAAAAATTTCTAACTCCTATTCCAACCAAACTCAATTTTCTTATTTAAAATCCGACGCTGATCACGAATACATGTAGCGCTTTTCAAAATTTCAATTAGATCAAAAGTTATTGCAATAATAAAATTTCACATTTTTTGGATATTTGGCAGGGGAGACGTCATGAACAGGGAAAAAATTTCTAACTCCTATTCCAACCAAACTCAATTTTCTTATTTAAAATCCGACGCTGATCACGAATACATGTAGCGCTTTTCAAAATTTCAATTAGATCAAAAGTTATTGCAATAAAAAATTTCACATTTTTTGGATATTTGGCAGGGGAGACGTCATGAACAGGGAAAAAATTTCTAACTCCTATTCCAACCAAACTCAATTTTCTTATTTAAAATCCGACGCTGATCACGAATACATGTAGCGCTTTTCAAAATTTCAATTAGATCAAAAGTTATTGCAATAATAAAATTTCACATTTTTTGGATATTTGGCAGGGGAGACGTCATGAACAGGGAAAAAATTTCTAACTCCTATTCAACCAAACTCAATTTTCTTATTTAAAATCCGACGCTGATCACGAATACATGTAGCGCTTTTCAAAATTTCAATTAGATCAAAAGTTATTGCAATAATAAAATTTCACATTTTTTGGATATTTGGCAGGGGAGACGTCATGAACAGGGAAAAAATTTCTAACTCCTATTCCAACCAAACTCAATTTTCTTATTTAAAATCCGACGCTGATCACGAATACATGTAGCGCTTTTCAAAATTTCAATTAGATCAAAAGTTATTGCAATAATAAAATTTCACATTTTTTGGATATTTGGCAGGGGAGACGTCATGAACAGGGAAAAAATTTCTAACTCCTATTCAACCAAACTCAATTTTCTTATTTAAAATCCGACGCTGATCACGAATACATGTAGCGCTTTTCAAAATTTCAATTAGATCAAAAGTTATTGCAATAATAAAATTTCACATTTTTTGGATATTTGGCAGGGAGACGTCATGAACAGGGAAAAAATTTCTAACTCCTATTCAACCAAACTCAATTTTCTTATTTAAAATCCGACGCTGATCACGAATACATGTAGCGCTTTTCAAAATTTCAATTAGATCAAAAGTTATTGCAATAATAAAATTTCACATTTTTTGGATATTTGGCAGGGAGACGTCATGAACAGGGAAAAAATTTCTAACTCCTATTCAACCAAACTCAATTTTCTTATTTAAAATCCGACGCTGATCACGAATACATGTAGCGCTTTTCAAAATTTCAATTAGATCAAAAGTTATTGCAATAAAAAATTTCACATTTTTTGGATATTTGGCAGGGGAGACGTCATGAACAGGGAAAAAATTTCTAACTCCTATTCAACCAAACTCAATTTTCTTATTTAAAATCCGACGCTGATCACGAATACATGTAGCGCTTTTCAAAATTTCAATTAGATCAAAAGTTATTGCAATAATAAAATTTCACATTTTTTGGATATTTGGCAGGGGAGACGTCATGAACAGGGAAAAAATTTCTAACTCCTATTCAACCAAACTCAATTTTCTTATTTAAAATCCGACGCTGATCACGAATACATGTAGCGCTTTTCAAAATTTCAATTAGATCAAAAGTTATTGCAATAATAAAATTTCACATTTTTTGGATATTTGGCAGGGGAGACGTCATGAACAGGGAAAAAATTTCTAACTCCTATTCCAACCAAACTCAATTTTCTTATTTAAAATCCGACGCTGATCACGAATACATGTAGCGCTTTTCAAAATTTCAATTAGATCAAAAGTTATTGCAATAATAAAATTTCACATTTTTTGGATATTTGGCAGGGGAGACGTCATGAACAGGGAAAAAATTTCTAACTCCTATTCCAACCAAACTCAATTTTCTTATTTAAAATCCGACGCTGATCACGAATACATGTAGCGCTTTTCAAAATTTCAATTAGATCAAAAGTTATTGCAATAAAAAATTTCACATTTTTTGGATATTTGGCAGGGGAGACGTCATGAACAGGGAAAAAATTTCTAACTCCTATTCCAACCAAACTCAATTTTCTTATTTAAAATCCGACGCTGATCACGAATACATGTAGCGCTTTTCAAAATTTCAATTAGATCAAAAGTTATTGCAATAATAAAATTTCACATTTTTTGGATATTTGGCAGGGGAGACGTCATGAACAGGGAAAAAATTTCTAACTCCTATTCCAACCAAACTCAATTTTCTTATTTAAAATCCGACGCTGATCACGAATACATGTAGCGCTTTTCAAAATTTCAATTAGATCAAAAGTTATTGCAATAATAAAATTTCACATTTTTTGGATATTTGGCAGGGAGACGTCATGAACAGGGAAAAAATTTCTAACTCCTATTCCAACCAAACTCAATTTTCTTATTTAAAATCCGACGCTGATCACGAATACATGTAGCGCTTTTCAAAATTTCAATTAGATCAAAAGTTATTGCAATAAAAAATTTCACATTTTTTGGATATTTGGCAGGGAGACGTCATGAACAGGGAAAAAATTTCTAACTCCTATTCCAACCAAACTCAATTTTCTTATTTAAAATCCGACGCTGATCACGAATACATGTAGCGCTTTTCAAAATTTCAATTAGATCAAAAGTTATTGCAATAATAAAATTTCACATTTTTTGGATATTTGGCAGGGAGACGTCATGAACAGGGAAAAAATTTCTAACTCCTATTCAACCAAACTCAATTTTCTTATTTAAAATCCGACGCTGATCACGAATACATGTAGCGCTTTTCAAAATTTCAATTAGATCAAAAGTTATTGCAATAATAAAATTTCACATTTTTTGGATATTTGGCAGGGGAGACGTCATGAACAGGGAAAAAATTTCTAACTCCTATTCCAACCAAACTCAATTTTCTTATTTAAAATCCGACGCTGATCACGAATACATGTAGCGCTTTTCAAAATTTCAATTAGATCAAAAGTTATTGCAATAATAAAATTTCACATTTTTTGGATATTTGGCAGGGAGACGTCATGAACAGGGAAAAAATTTCTAACTCCTATTCAACCAAACTCAATTTTCTTATTTAAAATCCGACGCTGATCACGAATACATGTAGCGCTTTTCAAAATTTCAATTAGATCAAAAGTTATTGCAATAATAAAATTTCACATTTTTTGGATATTTGGCAGGGAGACGTCATGAACAGGGAAAAAATTTCTAACTCCTATTCCAACCAAACTCAATTTTCTTATTTAAAATCCGACGCTGATCACGAATACATGTAGCGCTTTTCAAAATTTCAATTAGATCAAAAGTTATTGCAATAATAAAATTTCACATTTTTTGGATATTTGGCAGGGAGACGTCATGAACAGGGAAAAAATTTCTAACTCCTATTCAACCAAACTCAATTTTCTTATTTAAAATCCGACGCTGATCACGAATACATGTAGCGCTTTTCAAAATTTCAATTAGATCAAAAGTTATTGCAATAATAAAATTTCACATTTTTTGGATATTTGGCAGGGGAGACGTCATGAACAGGGAAAAAATTTCTAACTCCTATTCCAACCAAACTCAATTTTCTTATTTAAAATCCGACGCTGATCACGAATACATGTAGCGCTTTTCAAAATTTCAATTAGATCAAAAGTTATTGCAATAAAAAATTTCACATTTTTTGGATATTTGGCAGGGGAGACGTCATGAACAGGGAAAAAATTTCTAACTCCTATTCAACCAAACTCAATTTTCTTATTTAAAATCCGACGCTGATCACGAATACATGTAGCGCTTTTCAAAATTTCAATTAGATCAAAAGTTATTGCAATAATAAAATTTCACATTTTTTGGATATTTGGCAGGGGAGACGTCATGAACAGGGAAAAAATTTCTAACTCCTATTCAACCAAACTCAATTTTCTTATTTAAAATCCGACGCTGATCACGAATACATGTAGCGCTTTTCAAAATTTCAATTAGATCAAAAGTTATTGCAATAAAAAATTTCACATTTTTTGGATATTTGGGGGAGACGTCATGAACAGGGAAAAAATTTCTAACTCCTATTCAACCAAACTCAATTTTCTTATTTAAAATCCGACGCTGATCACGAATACATGTAGCGCTTTTCAAAATTTCAATTAGATCAAAAGTTATTGCAATAATAAAATTTCACATTTTTTGGATATTTGGCAGGGGAGACGTCATGAACAGGGAAAAAATTTCTAACTCCTATTCCAACCAAACTCAATTTTCTTATTTAAAATCCGACGCTGATCACGAATACATGTAGCGCTTTTCAAAATTTCAATTAGATCAAAAGTTATTGCAATAATAAAATTTCACATTTTTTGGATATTTGGCAGGGGAGACGTCATGAACAGGGAAAAAATTTCTAACTCCTATTCCAACCAAACTCAATTTTCTTATTTAAAATCCGACGCTGATCACGAATACATGTAGCGCTTTTCAAAATTTCAATTAGATCAAAAGTTATTGCAATAATAAAATTTCACATTTTTTGGATATTTGGCAGGGGAGACGTCATGAACAGGGAAAAAATTTCTAACTCCTATTCCAACCAAACTCAATTTTCTTATTTAAAATCCGACGCTGATCACGAATACATGTAGCGCTTTTCAAAATTTCAATTAGATCAAAAGTTATTGCAATAATAAAATTTCACATTTTTTGGATATTTGGCAGGGGAGACGTCATGAACAGGGAAAAAATTTCTAACTCCTATTCAACCAAACTCAATTTTCTTATTTAAAATCCGACGCTGATCACGAATACATGTAGCGCTTTTCAAAATTTCAATTAGATCAAAAGTTATTGCAATAAAAAATTTCACATTTTTTGGATATTTGGCAGGGGAGACGTCATGAACAGGGAAAAAATTTCTAACTCCTATTCCAACCAAACTCAATTTTCTTATTTAAAATCCGACGCTGATCACGAATACATGTAGCGCTTTTCAAAATTTCAATTAGATCAAAAGTTATTGCAATAATAAAATTTCACATTTTTTGGATATTTGGCAGGGGAGACGTCATGAACAGGGAAAAAATTTCTAACTCCTATTCAACCAAACTCAATTTTCTTATTTAAAATCCGACGCTGATCACGAATACATGTAGCGCTTTTCAAAATTTCAATTAGATCAAAAGTTATTGCAATAATAAAATTTCACATTTTTTGGATATTTGGCAGGGGAGACGTCATGAACAGGGAAAAAATTTCTAACTCCTATTCCAACCAAACTCAATTTTCTTATTTAAAATCCGACGCTGATCACGAATACATGTAGCGCTTTTCAAAATTTCAATTAGATCAAAAGTTATTGCAATAATAAAATTTCACATTTTTTGGATATTTGGCAGGGGAGACGTCATGAACAGGGAAAAAATTTCTAACTCCTATTCCAACCAAACTCAATTTTCTTATTTAAAATCCGACGCTGATCACGAATACATGTAGCGCTTTTCAAAATTTCAATTAGATCAAAAGTTATTGCAATAAAAAATTTCACATTTTTTGGATATTTGGCAGGGGAGACGTCATGAACAGGGAAAAAATTTCTAACTCCTATTCAACCAAACTCAATTTTCTTATTTAAAATCCGACGCTGATCACGAATACATGTAGCGCTTTTCAAAATTTCAATTAGATCAAAAGTTATTGCAATAATAAAATTTCACATTTTTTGGATATTTGGCAGGGGAGACGTCATGAACAGGGAAAAAATTTCTAACTCCTATTCCAACCAAACTCAATTTTCTTATTTAAAATCCGACGCTGATCACGAATACATGTAGCGCTTTTCAAAATTTCAATTAGATCAAAAGTTATTGCAATAATAAAATTTCACATTTTTTGGATATTTGGCAGGGAGACGTCATGAACAGGGAAAAAATTTCTAACTCCTATTCCAACCAAACTCAATTTTCTTATTTAAAATCCGACGCTGATCACGAATACATGTAGCGCTTTTCAAAATTTCAATTAGATCAAAAGTTATTGCAATAATAAAATTTCACATTTTTTGGATATTTGGCAGGGAGACGTCATGAACAGGGAAAAAATTTCTAACTCCTATTCCAACCAAACTCAATTTTCTTATTTAAAATCCGACGCTGATCACGAATACATGTAGCGCTTTTCAAAATTTCAATTAGATCAAAAGTTATTGCAATAATAAAATTTCACATTTTTTGGATATTTGGCAGGGAGACGTCATGAACAGGGAAAAAATTTCTAACTCCTATTCCAACCAAACTCAATTTTCTTATTTAAAATCCGACGCTGATCACGAATACATGTAGCGCTTTTCAAAATTTCAATTAGATCAAAAGTTATTGCAATAAAAAATTTCACATTTTTTGGATATTTGGCAGGGAGACGTCATGAACAGGGAAAAAATTTCTAACTCCTATTCAACCAAACTCAATTTTCTTATTTAAAATCCGACGCTGATCACGAATACATGTAGCGCTTTTCAAAATTTCAATTAGATCAAAAGTTATTGCAATAATAAAATTTCACATTTTTTGGATATTTGGCAGGGGAGACGTCATGAACAGGGAAAAAATTTCTAACTCCTATTCCAACCAAACTCAATTTTCTTATTTAAAATCCGACGCTGATCACGAATACATGTAGCGCTTTTCAAAATTTCAATTAGATCAAAAGTTATTGCAATAATAAAATTTCACATTTTTTGGATATTTGGCAGGGGAGACGTCATGAACAGGGAAAAAATTTCTAACTCCTATTCCAACCAAACTCAATTTTCTTATTTAAAATCCGACGCTGATCACGAATACATGTAGCGCTTTTCAAAATTTCAATTAGATCAAAAGTTATTGCAATAAAAAATTTCACATTTTTTGGATATTTGGCAGGGGAGACGTCATGAACAGGGAAAAAATTTCTAACTCCTATTCAACCAAACTCAATTTTCTTATTTAAAATCCGACGCTGATCACGAATACATGTAGCGCTTTTCAAAATTTCAATTAGATCAAAAGTTATTGCAATAATAAAATTTCACATTTTTTGGATATTTGGCAGGGGAGACGTCATGAACAGGGAAAAAATTTCTAACTCCTATTCCAACCAAACTCAATTTTCTTATTTAAAATCCGACGCTGATCACGAATACATGTAGCGCTTTTCAAAATTTCAATTAGATCAAAAGTTATTGCAATAATAAAATTTCACATTTTTTGGATATTTGGCAGGGGAGACGTCATGAACAGGGAAAAAATTTCTAACTCCTATTCCAACCAAACTCAATTTTCTTATTTAAAATCCGACGCTGATCACGAATACATGTAGCGCTTTTCAAAATTTCAATTAGATCAAAAGTTATTGCAATAATAAAATTTCACATTTTTTGGATATTTGGCAGGGAGACGTCATGAACAGGGAAAAAATTTCTAACTCCTATTCCAACCAAACTCAATTTTCTTATTTAAAATCCGACGCTGATCACGAATACATGTAGCGCTTTTCAAAATTTCAATTAGATCAAAAGTTATTGCAATAATAAAATTTCACATTTTTTGGATATTTGGCAGGGGAGACGTCATGAACAGGGAAAAAATTTCTAACTCCTATTCAACCAAACTCAATTTTCTTATTTAAAATCCGACGCTGATCACGAATACATGTAGCGCTTTTCAAAATTTCAATTAGATCAAAAGTTATTGCAATAAAAAATTTCACATTTTTTGGATATTTGGCAGGGAGACGTCATGAACAGGGAAAAAATTTCTAACTCCTATTCAACCAAACTCAATTTTCTTATTTAAAATCCGACGCTGATCACGAATACATGTAGCGCTTTTCAAAATTTCAATTAGATCAAAAGTTATTGCAATAATAAAATTTCACATTTTTTGGATATTTGGCAGGGAGACGTCATGAACAGGGAAAAAATTTCTAACTCCTATTCCAACCAAACTCAATTTTCTTATTTAAAATCCGACGCTGATCACGAATACATGTAGCGCTTTTCAAAATTTCAATTAGATCAAAAGTTATTGCAATAAAAAATTTCACATTTTTTGGATATTTGGCAGGGAGACGTCATGAACAGGGAAAAAATTTCTAACTCCTATTCAACCAAACTCAATTTTCTTATTTAAAATCCGACGCTGATCACGAATACATGTAGCGCTTTTCAAAATTTCAATTAGATCAAAAGTTATTGCAATAATAAAATTTCACATTTTTTGGATATTTGGCAGGGGAGACGTCATGAACAGGGAAAAAATTTCTAACTCCTATTCCAACCAAACTCAATTTTCTTATTTAAAATCCGACGCTGATCACGAATACATGTAGCGCTTTTCAAAATTTCAATTAGATCAAAAGTTATTGCAATAATAAAATTTCACATTTTTTGGATATTTGGCAGGGGAGACGTCATGAACAGGGAAAAAATTTCTAACTCCTATTCAACCAAACTCAATTTTCTTATTTAAAATCCGACGCTGATCACGAATACATGTAGCGCTTTTCAAAATTTCAATTAGATCAAAAGTTATTGCAATAAAAAATTTCACATTTTTTGGATATTTGGCAGGGGAGACGTCATGAACAGGGAAAAAATTTCTAACTCCTATTCAACCAAACTCAATTTTCTTATTTAAAATCCGACGCTGATCACGAATACATGTAGCGCTTTTCAAAATTTCAATTAGATCAAAAGTTATTGCAATAAAAAATTTCACATTTTTTGGATATTTGGCAGGGGAGACGTCATGAACAGGGAAAAAATTTCTAACTCCTATTCCAACCAAACTCAATTTTCTTATTTAAAATCCGACGCTGATCACGAATACATGTAGCGCTTTTCAAAATTTCAATTAGATCAAAAGTTATTGCAATAATAAAATTTCACATTTTTTGGATATTTGGCAGGGAGACGTCATGAACAGGGAAAAAATTTCTAACTCCTATTCCAACCAAACTCAATTTTCTTATTTAAAATCCGACGCTGATCACGAATACATGTAGCGCTTTTCAAAATTTCAATTAGATCAAAAGTTATTGCAATAATAAAATTTCACATTTTTTGGATATTTGGCAGGGAGACGTCATGAACAGGGAAAAAATTTCTAACTCCTATTCCAACCAAACTCAATTTTCTTATTTAAAATCCGACGCTGATCACGAATACATGTAGCGCTTTTCAAAATTTCAATTAGATCAAAAGTTATTGCAATAAAAAATTTCACATTTTTTGGATATTTGGCAGGGGAGACGTCATGAACAGGGAAAAAATTTCTAACTCCTATTCCAACCAAACTCAATTTTCTTATTTAAAATCCGACGCTGATCACGAATACATGTAGCGCTTTTCAAAATTTCAATTAGATCAAAAGTTATTGCAATAAAAAATTTCACATTTTTTGGATATTTGGCAGGGAGACGTCATGAACAGGGAAAAAATTTCTAACTCCTATTCCAACCAAACTCAATTTTCTTATTTAAAATCCGACGCTGATCACGAATACATGTAGCGCTTTTCAAAATTTCAATTAGATCAAAAGTTATTGCAATAATAAAATTTCACATTTTTTGGATATTTGGCAGGGGAGACGTCATGAACAGGGAAAAAATTTCTAACTCCTATTCCAACCAAACTCAATTTTCTTATTTAAAATCCGACGCTGATCACGAATACATGTAGCGCTTTTCAAAATTTCAATTAGATCAAAAGTTATTGCAATAATAAAATTTCACATTTTTTGGATATTTGGCAGGGGAGACGTCATGAACAGGGAAAAAATTTCTAACTCCTATTCCAACCAAACTCAATTTTCTTATTTAAAATCCGACGCTGATCACGAATACATGTAGCGCTTTTCAAAATTTCAATTAGATCAAAAGTTATTGCAATAATAAAATTTCACATTTTTTGGATATTTGGCAGGGAGACGTCATGAACAGGGAAAAAATTTCTAACTCCTATTCAACCAAACTCAATTTTCTTATTTAAAATCCGACGCTGATCACGAATACATGTAGCGCTTTTCAAAATTTCAATTAGATCAAAAGTTATTGCAATAATAAAATTTCACATTTTTTGGATATTTGGCAGGGAGACGTCATGAACAGGGAAAAAATTTCTAACTCCTATTCAACCAAACTCAATTTTCTTATTTAAAATCCGACGCTGATCACGAATACATGTAGCGCTTTTCAAAATTTCAATTAGATCAAAAGTTATTGCAATAATAAAATTTCACATTTTTTGGATATTTGGCAGGGGAGACGTCATGAACAGGGAAAAAATTTCTAACTCCTATTCCAACCAAACTCAATTTTCTTATTTAAAATCCGACGCTGATCACGAATACATGTAGCGCTTTTCAAAATTTCAATTAGATCAAAAGTTATTGCAATAATAAAATTTCACATTTTTTGGATATTTGGCAGGGGAGACGTCATGAACAGGGAAAAAATTTCTAACTCCTATTCCAACCAAACTCAATTTTCTTATTTAAAATCCGACGCTGATCACGAATACATGTAGCGCTTTTCAAAATTTCAATTAGATCAAAAGTTATTGCAATAATAAAATTTCACATTTTTTGGATATTTGGCAGGGGAGACGTCATGAACAGGGAAAAAATTTCTAACTCCTATTCCAACCAAACTCAATTTTCTTATTTAAAATCCGACGCTGATCACGAATACATGTAGCGCTTTTCAAAATTTCAATTAGATCAAAAGTTATTGCAATAATAAAATTTCACATTTTTTGGATATTTGGCAGGGAGACGTCATGAACAGGGAAAAAATTTCTAACTCCTATTCCAACCAAACTCAATTTTCTTATTTAAAATCCGACGCTGATCACGAATACATGTAGCGCTTTTCAAAATTTCAATTAGATCAAAAGTTATTGCAATAAAAAATTTCACATTTTTTGGATATTTGGCAGGGGAGACGTCATGAACAGGGAAAAAATTTCTAACTCCTATTCCAACCAAACTCAATTTTCTTATTTAAAATCCGACGCTGATCACGAATACATGTAGCGCTTTTCAAAATTTCAATTAGATCAAAAGTTATTGCAATAATAAAATTTCACATTTTTTGGATATTTGGCAGGGAGACGTCATGAACAGGGAAAAAATTTCTAACTCCTATTCCAACCAAACTCAATTTTCTTATTTAAAATCCGACGCTGATCACGAATACATGTAGCGCTTTTCAAAATTTCAATTAGATCAAAAGTTATTGCAATAATAAAAATTTCACATTTTTTGGATATTTGGCAGGGGAGACGTCATGAACAGGGAAAAAATTTCTAACTCCTATTCCAACCAAACTCAATTTTCTTATTTAAAATCCGACGCTGATCACGAATACATGTAGCGCTTTTCAAAATTTCAATTAGATCAAAAGTTATTGCAATAATAAAATTTCACATTTTTTGGATATTTGGCAGGGGAGACGTCATGAACAGGGAAAAAATTTCTAACTCCTATTCAACCAAACTCAATTTTCTTATTTAAAATCCGACGCTGATCACGAATACATGTAGCGCTTTTCAAAATTTCAATTAGATCAAAAGTTATTGCAATAAAAAATTTCACATTTTTTGGATATTTGGCAGGGGAGACGTCATGAACAGGGAAAAAATTTCTAACTCCTATTCAACCAAACTCAATTTTCTTATTTAAAATCCGACGCTGATCACGAATACATGTAGCGCTTTTCAAAATTTCAATTAGATCAAAAGTTATTGCAATAATAAAATTTCACATTTTTTGGATATTTGGCAGGTGAGACGTCATGAACAGGGAAAAAATTTCTAACTCCTATTCAACCAAACTCAATTTTCTTATTTAAAATCCGACGCTGATCACGAATACATGTAGCGCTTTTCAAAATTTCAATTAGATCAAAAGTTATTGCAATAAAAAATTTCACATTTTTTGGATATTTGGCAGGGAGACGTCATGAACAGGGAAAAAATTTCTAACTCCTATTCCACCAAACTCAATTTTCTTATTTAAAATCCGACGCTGATCACGAATACATGTAGCGCTTTTCAAAATTTCAATTAGATCAAAAGTTATTGCAATAATAAAATTTAACATTTTTGGATATTTGGCGGGAGACGTCATGAACAGGGAAAAAATTTCTAACTCCTATTCCACCAAACTCAATTTTCTTTAAAATCCGACGCTGATCACGAATACATGTAGCGCTTTTCAAAATTTCAATTAGATCAAAAGTTATTGCAATAAAAAATTTCACATTTTTTGGATATTTGGCAGGGAGACGTCATGAACAGGGAAAAATATTTCTAACTCCTATTCAGCCAAACTCAATTTTCTTATTTAAAATCCGACGCTGATCACGAATACATGTAGCGCTTTTCAAAATTTCAATTAGATCAAAAGTTATTGCAATAAAAAATGTTCACATTTTTTGGATATTTGGAAGGGAGACGTCATGAACAGGGAAAAAATTTCTAACTCCTATTCAAACCGAAACTCAACTTGTTCGTATTATAAATCGACGCTGATCACGAATACATGTAGCGCCTTTCAAAATTTCAATTAGATCAAAAGTTATTGCAATAATAAAATTTCACATTTTTGGATATTTGCGAGGGGAGACGTCATGAAC